>LPNX011124731.1:146005-159209 GCA_001517045.1 Pseudotsuga menziesii
TGCTTACCTCTCTTATTGATGGTGCGCAACCCAGTGACTTCCAGGATGTTTGCTTTGCCACATCAAGCCTTATTTGTGTCATACCACTTACCTTACTTGATCTCATGTGCTTCAGCATATCCTTCTTTATTCTTGGCATCAATACTCAGAGCCTTCTTGAAGATTGTGAACATCTCATTCTGCCCATCCATCATTCAGATTTTTACACTTACCAGTTTTTCCCAGTTGCTCATAATTTTCCTAGTCTAGCCCTATATCCTCATGGAGCCATTGAAGACTTTGTCCTTGCTGTTCCATATGTTAATATTTCTGATATATCAGAGTTTTATCAGCCTCATATCAGATCTATACAGGTGCTACATCAGATTGGAAGATTGACATGTGATTCACATCACAATTTTGCAGTTATTCAGGGAATTGGGTGTGAAATAAATTGTCTTAATTTTTGTACTCTTTGGAAAGGAGTATGCACATATCTCTTTTCCATTTCAGATTATGTTTGCAGATCAGAGTTTGACAGCAGAAAGAAGCATTCAGATAATGCTCCTACTTCATCAGTTGATGAGATACAAGGAGTCTCTCCTCTTCCTTCTTGCAGGTTCTACACTCCAGCGCATTATCATGGAGTTCATGATTTCTTCAGCAAGTCCTTCATCCAAAAGAATTTCAGTCAGCTCATTAAAGTGAAGATGAAGATATGTTGAAGACATGTTTCAAATTTTGTGCCTTGTCCTATCTTGAGGGAGGATTTTCCCCATGTGGTTTTGCCTCTTTCCTCACTTTTCTGGACACAATAATTGTTAAAGGGTGACCATAGCCTTGTTGTTGGGCCCTATATGCATCCATATTTTTTGTCATACCATCATAAAGTCAGACTTATAGGGGGGTGTTGGAATATATTAAACCCACTCACAACTTAGGATAAAATAATTAATCATTATTTGATTAATTATTCACCCACTAGCTTAATTAGTTGGCACCTTAAAGTCAATGCTTGCCATCTATATCCTAGGAATGATTTATTTCTGATTCTGGGTTCATCTAGAATTAGTATACAGGACCTTACAACAGATTCTGCTTTTTATGCTTTTTCTGCTTTTTCTGTTTTTTCTGCTTTTTCCTGCTTTTCTATGGATAAGATAAAAGCTAGTCAACTAGGAAACTGGGAGCTTTTGTTTCCAACCCATCCTCCATTAGTTTTTCTCCATTTTCTAGGATTAGCATGTTATTTCCATCTCATTGACAACTCACTGATGCTTTTTCCAACTCGTGAGGTCCTTGATAGATTTAGCAAGTGCTTTATCCACCTATGGGGGTTTGCTATATTTTGGTAAGTCAGCCTTTTTGAGCTTTATGATTTGTTTCCATACAATTCGACTTCCCCATGAGGGATGTACTATTTATGTACTCTATTATTCAGAATTATTCAATGGAAGGATACACACCAATATTCATCTCTTCATTCATGTGATTCAGTCTCTTTTCTTCTCTCTATTTTTCCTGTGTATGCTTGTGAGAATTCTTAGTAGCAAGATCTATTTCCTGTGCTTCTTTTTAGCATCATTGCACATAGCATTGATCTATTATTTCTACAGAAAGGATCTGTACATATGGATATTTTGAGGGAATAGAGATTGTCGATTATACAAACCCTTATCCATCACTTATAGGGATCAACTGGGATATTGAGAATCAGACCATCATAAAATTTAAGAAGAGAATGTTGTCATTTGATCATAATTGTGGGTAGTTTCTCCAATTGATCCTTTGGAAGGTCAATGCTATGTCGATCTAGTGAAGGGTGAAGGTCAAGAAGGGTACCTGGATGAAATTTATAATATATTGTATGCAATGGATGACTACATCAATCCTACAGCCGATGGAAAATTGAGTTGGCGAAGTGTTAGTTCTTGTTCGTCAAATTTAGGTGAAGCTTTGGAGAATCGGCATAACCTGTTGCATGAATTATCAATGCATAAATGTGCGAGGATCATAAAATTTCAGCGAGGATTCATAAATTTATTGAAGTCTATTTTGATGACTGGACAGTCTATGGACCAGTTAAAGATCATATCTAAAGTCTTAGGAAGATGTTGGAACAATGTAGATAGTTTCATATTTCTTTAAATCTGAAGAAATGCATTTTATGTGCTCCTTTTGGCATTTTGTTGGGGCATGATGTTTGTCAAGAGGGAATATTGATGGACCCTACAAAGATTGCAATTATTGTTGACCTACCCCCACGCTCATCAGTTAAATATTTAAGTACTACGCTAGGACATACTGGTTATTACATCAAATTTATCAAAGGTTATGCAAAGATCACTGCTCCAATGGAGAAGATGTTGAAGAAAGATGTTAAATTTCAGTGGGATGAACAATGTCAAAAGAGCTTGGTTGTTCATAAAAAAAACATGGTTTCAAACCCTATCTTGGTATTCCCTGATTGGCAAAAATAATTTCATGTGCATGTTGATGCATGAACTGTCGCACTAGGAGCAACGCTTACACAACTAGGTGAGGTATCTATTCATTACCCTATTTCATTTTCTAGTAGGAATTGGCCGGGTACAGAAAGAAATTATGCCACTACATAATGGGAAGGACTTGCTATGGTATTGGGTGGTCACTTCAAGATCCTTACGGACCATTATGATTTAAAATACTTGGTCAATAATCCAACGTTGGTTGGGGGGGGGGGGAGATCTGTTGATGGCTTCTTCTCTTCCAAGAATTTGATTTTCAAATTATTGTAAAGCTAGGAAAAATAAATGCAAGACCTGGCCATCTTTCAAGGTTAGATAATGGGGAAGAGACTACTAGTCTAGATGATACTCTTCCTGACGCACATTTATCTGTAGTAAAAGTGGTTGATGACCATTATGAAGACACTGTGCATTTCTTGAATATGGGGTGTGCACCAGAAGAAGTTATTGGGATTTGAACAAGCATCATTAAATAATACACGAGAGAACACAAATCCACATTGCAAAAAAATTAAGATAGACACAATATATTTACATGTAAAAATCAAAACTGGGAAAAACCATCATAATAGATTTATTATCTCCCTTGACCTAAACTGGCCAAGTCAAGCCAAGTGAGCTAGCCACCACTCCCCTCCAAGCCACTTTACAATGGAGTCTCCTTAAGCCTTGTAAAGTATTACTTAAATGTAATACCAGGGACTAGACTATGGGACACTAAATACCATTGGCCACCAATACCATGGAAAATACCACGGGATATAATAAACCTTGTTCCCAAACCATGTGCTAGACCTCAACCACCTTTGACTCATTACTGAGTCAAGGTTAACCCTAACAATCCCCATTTAAACATTAGTTGGAGTAAAAACCAACCCCCCTGAATGTTTTACCAAGGAATATCACATACACACCCCTATCACCTAAGTCTATCTCCTGAATTTATAGATGAGTTACTAGAGGTATGCATGCCTTACCAGGTCTTACAACCATATTTCCTTTTACATGCAAACTGCTCCATTAAGTTTTTTTCATGTGTCTTCATGGTGACTACACCATCACCATATGTTTCTTTATCCTCTCATTTTTCCATGCTTGCTTTCTTGCTTGTCTACTTGCTCATTTTCTGTCATGCTCTTTCTATTCCTACATCCACCCCTTTCATTGACATTCATATCAAGAGGAATCCATCTATCAGATTACATGGGTCCTTAGCTGCTGTAACTCTCAGTTCTCTAGGAATTCTCTTCACATATATGGCTCATCAATATTGGTACCACAACTGAGATTAAACCATCTCACATTCCTCCCGCAATCGAAGACTCAACCTCTCCAATCTATATCAAGTTAGGCTACATGTACACCTGCCACCCTCATACCTACCTAGTGGTTCATTCCACACTTGATGCAACATCCCTTCTCTATGCATAAGAGGGATACCTTCATGTGCTTCTAGTACCCTAGGAAATTGCATTATAACAAGGAACCCAAAAATACCGTTAGGGTGTCGAGTACCACCGAGCATTCACCCCACAATTAATTCAGAAAACCAAGTACAACACAACGAGAAAAAATACATGCCAAACCATGTCTCTGATACCGTTTATTAGGATTTTAAATGAGCATACATAAAATTAATAATGAGAGAACACAAAACGATGTAGCAACACATTAAAGATAGACTCGACATATATAAATGGAAAACCCAAAACCAGGAAAAACCACCATAATAGATCTATTATCTCCCTTCACCTAATCCGTCCATGTTGGGCCAAGTGAGCTAGCTACCACTCACCTCTAGCCACTTTATAATGGAGTCTCCTCAAGCTTTATAAAGGCTTCCTTACATGTAATACCATGGGACAATACTATGGGCCACTAAATACCATTGGCCACCAATACCATGAAAAAATACCATGGGATATAATAAACCTTGTTCCCAAACCATGTGTTAGACATATAACACCTTTGACTCATTTTTGAGTCAAGGTTAACCCCAACAAGATTTAGCACAGCATAAAAGAAACAACTGGTTGTAAAAGCTGCAGATTTCCAGCTGATCGCTGGATAATTGTATAAGATGGGACCATATGAGATACTTCGTCGCTGTGTCTTGAGTGATCGATGGTGTTGAATGAATCTCATGCTGGCATCAGAGGGGTCCACTATGCATGAAAAGTGACAATGCACAAGGTTCTAAAGATAGGATTATGGTGGCCTACCCGTCATGCAGATGCTATGGAGTATTTTCGTAGGTGTGATATTCGTCAACGTACATGGATACCATTGTGACAAGATGAAATTTCATTGTTACCAGAAGTAACTTTTCAAGCATTTGATAAATGGGATGTCGAATTCATGGGTCCCATCAATCCACTGGGTAAACGGACAGGTACATGGTATATAATTATTGCGAGAGATTATTTAACCATGTGGGTTGAAGCAACACCACTCAAAGATTGTACTGTCGTGACTATTGCAAGTTTTTTGTTCTACCATGTCGTGACCAGGTTTGGGTGTTAAAAAATATTAATAAGTGACCAAGGTACACATTTTGTTAATCACTTGATTGAGAAATTAACTGATGAATTTCAAATCCATCACAGGAAGGTAAGGCCATATCATTGACAATCAAATGGAGTTGTCGAAGCATTTAACAAAATCTTAGAAAATGAATTGACTAACATCTACAATGTAAATTGTCATCACTGGGATCACAAAATACTTGCAATTTTATGGGCTTATCGCACGACATGCAAGAAGCTTACAGGGAACACTCTGTTCAGATTGGCTTATGGGAAGGAGGTTTTTATTTCAATAGAATACATTGTACCAAGCCTCATAATAGCTGCAATTACTAATATGAAATATGCCAGTGCAGTTGAAGAAATATTATATCAATTGATACAGTTGGAAGAATATCGTTTCATTGCAGGCTATCATCACCATGTCGAGAAAGAGAGACAGAAGGCTTGGCATGATTGCCACATTAATTTCAAACAATTCCATCTAGGTGATTTTGTTCTTCTTTACAACAATAATTTTTTAAAACATCCTGCTAATATTTGTACACACTGGTTGGGACCATATGTTTTCATTCATGTCGCTAATGGAGGTGTTGTTCAGTTACAAAGGTTAGATGGTGCACCCTTTTATGGGTTGGTAAATGGGAGTTGACTAAAACCTTATATGAATAGTCGTACTTCGCTCGACTAAATAGGTATTAACTAAACTTGTAAATGAAGAAAAAAATTGAACTCTTATATACAAGTTTGAAATCGTACTTTGAAGACAGGTTTGTTTCAATTTAAAGGTATGTCGTAGGATACACATCTTTCGTTAGTGAAATTTTTTCACAAGCTTAGGTTGTGTTGCAGTTAAAGTTGGGTAGCGAGAGATTTTGGCAACATACTTTCTGTCAATTCCGTAATTAATGAATAATAATTTCCTACTTTTATGGTGAACGAAGTGATGCCTTTAATGGCACTTTGTCATAATGACCGAAAAGATATCAGTATATGAAAGGATTAGCCACCACCTTTTTCAATTTATTGCAAACCCACGTGATTGGCTAAATTGTCACATGCGTAAATCTATTTCACTCTTAGCAGAATCCAATTTCCTGATTGTATCGAAATGTGAAGTTTCTTGAAGTGAAATAACTATGTGCGATTCCTTGAGGCAAAATATTTCTCTACTATGGATATTCCTGTGTTGAGTTCAAGCACCATTCGAGGTTCAGGTGTGGAGGCTCCCTTGCCATACCCATTTTATAGGAGGCACGATAGGTTTCCTCACGACCCATCCCTGTAAATCCACCAAGGAAGAAGCAAACGACTATTCAGGTCATTCTTGCTAAGCAGAGATTCAAAGAAACACATGATGTTGAACCTTCAGGATCCATTTCAACAACAATACTGCCTAGGTATATTCTGTCGTTAAAGGATGATGCTCCCAATGTGGTCATTCACAAGAATGCCAAGTATTTGTTGGTTAATCCAACCAATTCGAAAGGTGTGCATATCACAACAAATATTATGTTAAGCTTGAAGAAGCTAACATTCGCATACCATTATTTAAGGAACTTCCCTGAACTCTAGTTGTCACAGTAAATGACTTCAGTATAATTGGTTGAATGTGGTCCTATCTAGTTGGTCCCTATGGATTGGGATAATGGGTTGGCTAAGTCAGGCATTCTGTCCTTGATTAATATGCCCTACTTTGGTTGCACTACTGAGGTCAATGCATGTGTGAAGCAGTCGTTCGTTTGTTTTCATGGGGGGTGTTTATGGTTGGATAATCGTATTTATGTCGGTGTCAACTTGATTTCTTCCATCACTGGTCTACCTAAAGTAGAAGTCGACCCAACGCCATTTTTTGATAGTATGGAGCATGACTCGATCCTTGTCTCTTGCATGAATAAGAAGTACAATTTAACATGGGATAAGATGGGGTTTTCCATCACCTCTATTAGTGATCATGTGTTTTGGTTCGTATCTAAAATACTGTCCAAAAATTTATTAAGGAATATGCAATCGAACTAGTGTACTATTGGTACCATTGTTGCAGCTGAGCAATGTGATACTGGAGTCCATATGAATTTTTCCACATTTTTGTTGAATGAATTATTAGCGGATGTTATCAATGCATAGGAAAATGGTACTCCTTTCACTTATTCCTGGTTGCTAATTTTGATCTATTTTGTCGCCTGGGCCATCCACCCAACTATCAAGGGATGGAAGTGCATGTCCCATGTCGCGAAGCATGCTACTAGAACTTATGGTATGCCAAGAATAACCGAACGCGACAGACGGAAAACAATATTGAATTCCACCTACATACTGATGCGCTAAGGTATCATATTGGAAATCAGTCAAGAATTGCCACAAAAATTGTCCTGCGATACAGAAATGTGATAAAGTTTATTGCAGGGGCTCACCATCTATATTTGCAACCATGGAAATGCCACCAACATCCATGGTTAACCACTGCATTTCAGTTAGCCAAGGAGGAACTTGATCTGATAGTTTGGGATTGGACTGAAAAATGGAAGCAGAATGTCATAGATGACCTATTATCTGCTGAAACTAACTCGCGATAGGAGGACACATCGGGGACTTAAGTAAGGGACCCCTGGATGAAGAAAACCCACCTATTTCACCTCGCAACAACAATGAAGAATCAATTGCAACGCCGATAGATCCAGAACTGGGGGAAATGAGGAAGGATGTTGAAGAGAGAAAAAAAGGAGTCTCTAAAAGAAAAAGTCTACCAGATATCCCCCTACTAGACTTATTGATGACAACTATAATTTTCCAATTGATAGAATGGTGGAGGTCGCTGATGAAACACATCAGAAGATTGATATTCGACACACACACTTTATTGGGAGTGTTATTAACTTACTTCAAACTCTCTACGCTGCAGTAAAATAAGTAAGGGTAGCGATTAGTCAGGGAACTTTGCAGTCGCAGCATCAATAAGAGGGTCCTTTTGAGGATCACCCACCTAAAGTATAATCAACTCGACAACATCATAAAGTTCAGGTGTTTCCTAAAGCACTTGAATTGGGCACACTAGAATATAATAGCATGCTTCAGGACATTGGTTATGTTAGCGTAGATCTATTTGTGTTTCCCATGTGTTTACAGCATAACATACAACCAGTTGCATTCGATTGGATTGAGGCAATGGAACATACAATGTATGAACACTTGAAGCAGTCGAAGACCAACGTATCTTCACACCAGAAGAAGTTGGAGGAAATAGAGAAGCATACACAAAACCAAAATCAGGATAGGAAGAGACTTGAGCAAGATGTCGCGTTTACCTACCATGAAATTCCATAGGTTGGAGTTACACCTGACAGGCTCCCTAAGGCTCGAGTCATTAAGCTGGGGGAAGTGGCTACCGACTTCCACTAGAGAATTGCAGAATTAGAATCTAAGCTTCTTCCTAGTACACCCCCCTAAAGTATTGGAAGAGCAACGAAAGGTAGTTAATGAAGATGTGCAACAAATTCAGGAGGATGAGTCACTATGTGCTAAGGCATATGCATAGGTTTCCCATGCATGGGAAGCCTTGATGGATGATGTTGAGCTGCAGGACATAATAGAGCAAATTCATGCAACAGAGTCCAATATGGTCGGGCTGAGGAACTCGTTGAAAACATTGTCGTTAGTAGAGAAGATGAGTAAGGCTACTGAACTCAAATTCTTATTGTAGCATGTCACTAAGCTCCAAACACAGTAGCAACGAAGAACAAATCATGCTGCACAGCTTCAGTTTGAAACACAGCTGGTCACAGGGACCATTCATCTAGTACATGTCTAGGTGCGAGAGGCTTAAAGAGGCGACAAAAGTGGATAGTTTGGGAAATCTAAGTTATGACCTGATGGAGAAAATTGCTAAGGCAAAGGAATATGTTCAACGACAGGAAGATGATGCAATGAAAATATTCCAAGATTTTCAAGATAAGTTGAACTCCACAGAGGTTTATGTTTGAAGTGGCTCGCGACGAACCACATGTGAATGTTGGGTTCCTGCTGGCCCTAGGAAAATGTGTAAAGTTTGGTCCGTAAGTTTTGAGAATTTCGGCCGCAGTGTGAATAGGGCTGCGGCAAAGTGAATTGGAGAAGTTCGGTTGCAGTGTGAACAGCGTTGCGACGAAGCAAAGACAGAATGGATCAGATCAAGAATTTTGGACAATTTTTGGGGAAACATTAATGTATGCAATGAATTAGTTAGAAAAGTTTCCCACTTATGGGTAGTGGGCATGGGATGTAAAATCAACTGTTAGAGCCTATAAAAATGTAAAAGGGTTGGCCTTTAGGAGTTAGTTTTTTTTTTTAATAGAAACTATTAAGTATTTTTGTATAAAATAGAGTTTACATTATGCCCAAAATGGAGTGTTCCCATAGGAGGGCAACGTCCAAAATACCTTGCTCATCTTTAACATATTTGTAAGTATCATAGAATATTCCTAGTATATGGACACTATACCTCACAAATTTTCCAAGAAGCAGTAAACAAAAGAAATGAATTGTAAAGGCTGAGAAAAGATGTTAAATTTGTGCAAACTAAAATCATTGGATCACCCGCTTTCGTTGAAGTTCACCTTGCTGCTTCCATTTTCAGAAAATCTCTTATCAACATCTATCATATCCAATATTGCATATAAATTTCATTCATATTGAAACCAAGGGCTATCCTTTTTGCATGCTTTCTTGCTGAAGTTGGATGAATCCTCCAAATCTCTGCCCATTTTCCTACCCTTAGTTATACCCAAGTGCAAAATCACATCCTGTTGCTATTTTCACCTGTTGTTGACATCTGCTGAGTATTAAAATAGTTATTTTTATAGTGCTATCCAACTCACCCTATGATGCCCTTTCGATCCCAAGAGGTTTGTCTTCCAAAATGCCAGTTGATTTCCCTCTTCGCAGGTTTCATTTATTCTGTGCAAAGGCTCTAGTTGAACTCCAGCCAGATCACGAGCCAACCCAACAAGTTGGCAATTCAATAATTTGAACGTCCCATTGATAGCATTCATTTCATTTCCTAGAACTGAGAATTTTGCATTTTCCCTCTACACAAAGGCTTTAGTTGAACTCCATCCAGATCGTGAGCTAACCCAACAAGTTGGAAGTTCCATGATTTGAGCGTCCCATTGTTGGCATTCATGATTGGTTTGAGCATCCTCGTGCTACTTCTGTGTAAATGAGGCATTATTGAAACACATTCAAAAGCAACTAAAGTGTATTTGAGACGCATTGAGATATACCACTCCATGTTTACAATGCAATGCATACCTGCCATTTGAGATAAAGCCGAGTTTAATGGAGATAAATAATATTCCTTTATGGAAATAGATCCAAGTTCAAGTAATCCATCTTATTTCGTTCCTTTCTTCATTGCATACTAGTTCTCCATATTCTAATAAAACTCCTTTGTTAGCCATTAAGTCTGCCTGCTTATTATTTTCTCTCAGAATATGAAAGAACTTGAGAGATTTGAACTCCCTTCCTAAAAAATTAAGGATGTAATGAAGTTTGATTGCCGGGATCTTGTAATTCTTATTCTGCTTTCTTGCTTCCCTTATGACCATGAGCGAGTCACCATAAACTACTAACTCCTCCATTCCGCAGTTGCTTGCTATCTCTAGTCCTTTGATTAAGGTAAGCCACTCGTCCCCATTGTTGGATTTCTTTCCCAGGCCCCAAGCATAATCCTTCTTCTTATTCCCTCCTAGGTAAAAAATGACTCCTCCCTCCCCTGCCAACCTCAGATTTCCTTTATAGGCTCCATCAAAGAAAAGGGAGTTGCAACCAAGATTCAACCTCTAGTTAGCAAATTATTCATAGCCTATCCTCAGCTGGCATTTTAAACAATGGGCTCTTTGAACAATCGTATGCCAATTATTGGTAGGAGGTGACAGAAAGTCAATTACCCATGCTCTTTCTTCAAAACTTAAAGGTTCCTTATGGATATGGGGTATCCTCCTCGTTACTAAAGCTTCCACCCACGTCAATTTTGCAGGATCCATAACTTTCCATGGACAAGAGGTTTCCCCTTTAAAAAGCTCTTTATTTAATGTTGATAAAACTTAGATTGCCCTCATTATCCTTATAGCGTCCTTTAGGAAGATGAGAGGATTGATTAACCAAATCATCAACCGATGATTTATTTCTATGAGCACATCATACAATCTAAGAGATTGGCTGGCAATTTGATATGAGATGTCTTTTCCTTGAATGAATTATGATATAACAAAAAAAGAGTCCCAATCATTGTTAAAGAACGAACACCAACTTCATAATACATCTTCAACCCCAAGAACATGGTCAATCTCTCATCTTGGTTATTTGTTCCAATACCCAATCCAGATAAAAAAGCCCTAACAATATTTTGGTTGGGGTGAAAAAGACACCCCAGCACCTGCCACCCCAAATCCTTACAAATTGATTACATAGAAAAACACAAAAACACATGACATATAACAACAACAAAAAAGGCCATATAGCATTCATATCCTTGCCTTCCTCATCCTCCATAAATTGGATGAATGGAAGACAGTTCATCCATTCGACTGGCTTCGTCCATTCGACTGGCTTCGTCCAAAGGGGAATCCTGACTACATTGGTTCATTTTGACCAATTTGTCAAGTTCTTTTATGCCTTCCTCTATTACCGTTATCTGTTCTCGCATATTTCCATGGAAGTCATGTACTCTCGATTCTAGATAGTAAATCCTGAGAGTTTCATTCCTCGTCTCATTCACCATACCTTATATTCTGGCATATACGGCCTGTAGCATTTTCTTAGCAGAGAAATCCATTGACAACGTGCTAGAAGTTGATATTTCTGATCAGGACCTCTTTCTTGACAACAGAACACAAAATTTATCGAGTTCAAAAATTGCTTCATTCAGAAATTTCTCTCCCCCTGACATAAAAGAATTACAATGACCGTGAATGTGAAAAAACCAAAGGAAGACTAATGTTCTTGATTCCATATTGAGCATATTAGCATATTTTGCAGTGCAGCTAGGGCTTGAAATCATATTGAGCACTTCCATAATTAGCGTTACCTACACGTGGCATATTAGCACTGAATTTTTTATATATAAAAAGATAAAATTCCTGGTTAAGTTCCACAAAACAGGCTCAGTCATATTAACTAAGTTCCACAAAACAGGATCAACTGTATTAGCTAAGGAAATACCTCGCGTTTAGAGGATTTTCACGAAAAAATGATCTCACTCGCTTGAGCTCTTCTTCCCCAGTTGAAGCAAGAAATTTCGCAAGAAATGCTCCCAGTGATGGATCTTCTGTTTGATTTCTCACGTCAGCATTAATCACCCTTCTCGGCTCAACTTGACCTGTAAATTCCTGAGCTCCAATTGATAATGTGTCTAACAATAGGAATTTTGAGAGAGACAAATGTTCTCCATGTTATGAGGCACCACCCCTGGGCGAATGTTATCCTGCCATTAAATTCCTGCTTTCCAAGATTTTTCGAAAGCTGGTTGACCTTTTCGAGTTTGAAGCAGTTACAAATTGACTCCGCTGCTAATTGAAATAACCAGTAAAGTTTGATCCAACGGGACTAATAGAATATGTATCAAAACTCAAATTTTCTGACATTGCCATAAGCTATTTACAAACTAAAAATACTCAATCTAAAATATAAAAATACAGAGATATAACACTAATTAACTAGTATAATTTCTCGTATGAGGGAGAAGTGTAATTCCATGCTCAACATGAAATTGATACATGAAACTTTAAGAAAATAATAAAATATTAAGTCAATAAAAAATTTACAACATGAACCATAATCTAAAACTTAATATTGGAGTTGACAAGTGGAACTTAAAAAAATTAATAGAATCTCAAGTAAATATAAAATTTAGAATAACAACCATAACCTAAAACTTAAAAGTAGAGTTGGCACATGGCATTTTATTAAAATAATAAAATATAAGGTAAATAAAAATTTTACAATGTAGACCCTAACTTAAACTTCAAAACAGAAGAGATAGATATTCCAATTATTTAAAACTAAACAAATTAATGAAACTATTGTTATGCTATAGGAGTTGAGTCACCGTCAAACCATGATTTACATACAAGGGATTTGAACGCATAATAAATATTTACATATTAAACCAATATATATCCGTCTTAACTATGGATCTACCAAGTGCCCAAATGGATC
>LPNX011124731.1:159367-176164 GCA_001517045.1 Pseudotsuga menziesii
ATCACTAAGTTAAATGATGCATATCTCTACCCCCATACAAATATAGGGGTGGATCCATGAATATGGGTGTCTATTTTGTGAGAAATGGAAGCCAAGCACACATGTTGAGCATTATTCGACCAAATAACATAAATTATCTGGTCGAATAAATTAGTTTATTCAGTCGAATATTGTAATTTATCCGGCCGAATAAATCAACACATTTTTGTCCAAATAACTTTTGGCGGTCGGTCGTTTAAGTTAACGGCAACCTCAAAAGGCATGCAAGAGCTTTGCCGACCGTGAAAATTTGACAACAAACCATTTTTTGTGGCATAGTTATTCGGTCGAATGCATAGAATATAAAACGAATTGGAGAAGTCGATGTCGTTCATTTTTCGGTTGAACAACAATGACTGCACCTTGTACCCTGCTACCATGTTCATTCCCAATACCTTGCTTCGCGTTGTTTGCTTGTTGTTGGGGATTGTTTTCCATATTGTCACCCTAGTATCCCCACCCCGCCACATTGAGGACCTTGCTCCATGTTGCTAGTTCTTTGTTGGGTGATTGCACTCAAGGAAAAGCCCCTGTATCGGAGGTCACAACAAAGGATTTTAGTGTTATAAGTTGGAAATAAAAGTTTAAAAAAATTCTGCTACAACCTCCACCAATGGTAGCTGATGTTTTAACGGATTTCGTAACAAAAAAAAATTATAACTAAAAAAACTCCACAGTCAGATGTTTTGGTGGATGTTTTCTATCGATGTTCAAAATAACCACACCGACGTGTTTCATAACACAATGCATCGTGTTGTACAATGTAATGTATCTGTGCTGGTGCATTCAAACATAATGAGCACAAAAAATAATAGAATATCTATGTTGTACCAGTGCTCATGTATCAATTATATGCACCAGTTCTTTATTACATAACAAACACACCAATGCAATATGTCACAATGTACGCACCATACAAAATTTATTTCTTAGCTTTGCAGTGTGACCGATTGATATGAGTGCACCGATGCGTATAGACAAATGATATGCATCGATGCATACAAACCAATGATACGCATCGATGCATATAAACCAATGATAAACACCGATGCGTAAAGAAAATGAAAACACATGGGTGACGTCGTCTAGCAAGTGAGAACCTTTATTTAAAATTCAACTGCATGTTTTATTTACATAACCGCACCAATGCGTATAAATCATGGAGACGCACTAGTATGTCTAATTAGAGTAGATGCACTGATGCATCATCGATTACCAAAATTACTGTATGTGATTCTCTAAATAGTGGTTACTGGCATTGCATCCAAATATATCAATTTTAATGATTGTGTTTGTGAGTTATATTAGTGTTCGAGGAGATGCATTAGAGCGGCATTAATCATCAAAAGCACCACACATGATTCTTTCAACAATGGCTACTAGCTACATTATTATACAAAATGCCCAATACATTATTATACAAAATGTATGATTTTCATAGACAAATATTTCAAAATATACAACAAGCTACAATGGCTTGCTTTAACATCAAAATTAAATATGGATCATCATTCTTCATTGGAACTGTTATCGGTACTCGAGTCAATTGTATCAATTGGGTTATTTCAACAAATGTGTTGTTCACGGGCTTGATCATTTTCCTCTTTTTCAGATAGCATCTGCAAACATAAAAATAAAGTGCATTGAGTGTATCTACATTGTTGGAAATAATGAAAAATTAAATAGATAGTATACATGAATGTAAATTGAAAAGCGATGTACCTACATAGGAATAATTGAGTCATGAATGATACACATTCTTTCAAAACCATATATCATGCCTTCCATCAATAATTCATATGTTGTCTCCACTCTATACTTTGTTTCCTACAAGTTTTATGCCTCATCGCAATTAATCATAGATTTAATATAAAATATTTTTTATTATAAAATTAGAGAAGTAAAACAATACAGATACTTACAAAATCCACAATTAACTTTCGATACGTCAACATATACTCACAACTCCTGCTTAACCCAATGTCGATCAATTCATCTTATGGTTCCTCTTTGTATGTTAACACCTGTTTGAAGATATCCAAGGCTTGGCAATGATATATATATATATATATATATATATATATATCAAAAATACTTACAAACTTTGCTATCAACCCCTTTCTTCCTTGTCATTATGTCTTATGTGTTGATTGGGTTTCATTTCGTTTTCTTTTCTACATTAACAAAACAATTGAAAATGAATATTTAATGTTGAGTTAATTAATGAGATTTACATAATCCTAAGAATCAACGATTTCATACTTTTGAAGCATGTTGTTGTTGAGATGGCTCCTCTTACAATGCAATTATTTCTATTTCCTTGACCATCTCCTTGCACACTTTTTTGGACACCCCTACTGGCACATTTAGCATATCGCCTCATTCATCCTTTGGGATTTTCATAATTTTTCTGGAAATGTAAAATGATTGCATTAAAAAAAATGTGTTGATGTGAAAAATAAATAATATAGCAGAATTAAAATTATTGAAGAAATGACGCTTTGTAGTATTTATACATACATATTCTACATAATCATGTTTAGGAATATTACTTTTTTAATGATTCTTTTTGTTGTTGTATGTTTTTTCTATTCCAAGTCTGACAGGTCTCATTGACCATTTATCTAGTAACGCCTCTTGTAGTTTACATATGATCTGATTTTTCGAATCATTTGATTGGATTCTGTGTTGTAAGTGAAAAGTATGTCAATATGTTCTTTCCACTATATCCCTCATAGTATTATAAAATTCTTTGCCCCTTCTTTTAACTTCCAACTCCACTCTAGATGAGCTAATGACCAAGGGATTATCATTTGCATCTTCCCTTATTTTTTTTTCTTATGATGACATTATATGTTGTTTTTGGTCCCTGCATACCATTCAACATATGTGAATTAGATTATTTGAAACATATTAGTGAATAATCATAAGTACATATTACTCAATTTTGAAGAAATAATTTGGGTAACATCAAGGGGGAAACACAGCCGAGGAGACTGGGACTACAACTGTGATCTAAGGTTTAAAGTTTGAAGGAGGATCACATTCAGCTACGCATGGATCCTCCGGAGGAGGAGGGAAGATGCCTCTTGGATGACACCTTCAGGGCTTTGGTTGAATTCTCGCCTACTTCTTTAGCCTCCGAGATGCAAGCGTCTAGCTTCTCTAAGAAATGGATTCCTTTTATTTTTTGAGGATTACAACATTGTTTCTATAGAAAAAGGTTTTTTATGTTCTTGTTTGAGAACAAAGATGACAAGGATCTCATCTTTAGAAGCAAGCCTTAATTTATGGGACTGAGAGGCTTGTATCTAAACCGATGGAGTTGATCTTTTGATCCAGAGAAGGACATTCACTGAGCAGTGTTGATCTGGATTCGTCTTCCTCATATCCCTCTACATTGCTAAAACAATGAGGCCCTTCAAGCATTTGGAAATACCCTTGGAAAATATATCGACAAGGTAGAGCCAAAGGGACCATTATTCTCATGCGCAAGGAAATGTGTCGAAGTCGATTTAGAGAAAGGTTTACCTGAAGCAGAGAATATGTTCATAGGTGGGTGGGAACACCTTCAAAAGGTTGATTATGAGAAGCTTCCTTTCAAGCGCAGAAAGTGCCATGATTACAGTCTCTTTTTCAAAATATGTCCTAAATTAGCGCTAGAGGATCTTGGAAAAACCCAGAAGAAGGATGGAAACAAGTTAAAAGAGGGAAAAAAGCGCCTTATATTCCTCCTAACGTAAACAACGGTTCACAACCAGAAAAACTAAGGAGCATGCCCTAACCACCAAGGGAACGACCACCAACAATCAATACCTGGATTTTCATATAGAAGAAGGAGAAATCCCTTCAATAGTTATCCATCCTAAGGGAAAATAAATAGAAGAATGTGGGGATCTAACACCAAGCACACTTCCTAATGCAAGTGAAGATGGGACAGAGAAAACACTCACAGGAATCTTCCTCCCCGGGTGGATCTTGGGCAGTGATGGTAAATAAAAGCACAACCAATCTGATGGTAGACTCCATAGGCAATTCATCTTCGCAAGGATCTCAAGAAATACCAGATCAAGCTCCACCAGCATCCACTAGGGGAATAAAAACTCACATACACCACAAGGAATAGGAAGTAGAAAGAGAAATTGAACTTGGGATGCAGATGAGCATTGAGGAAACTAAGCTTCTACAAAACACCAGAAGTTTCAGAGGATTAAGAGCGGAAAACAGGTCTCGAGCAGGACCTCATACAATAAATAAATAATGATAGTTGTCTCTTAGATTTGCAAAGGCCTGGGGAGCTCAATCAAAGCGGAATATATTAAAAATATTATCAAATCAGAGAGACCATAAATTCTCATAATTCAAGAGACAAAAATGGCTGAAGAGGAGATAATGGCCCTATCTTGTCTTCACTGGAAAAACTATAAAGGGAAGCTATTAGCTCCAGAGGCGCTTTTGGAGGAATTGCAACCTTTTATAATTTGGAAAAATATACAATAAAATCAGCAAAGGAACCCAATCATTGACTCTTGATAGAACTACAATGAAAAGACAAGCAAGAGTCAATCTTTGTTTGTAATTTATACAACCCACCGCATTACAGGGATAAGATAGTATTTTGGGAAACTCTCAACTTGTTGAGCGAGAACTTGTAGGGAAACAAATCTATTTTTGATGGGGACTTCAATGCCACCAAATCACAGGTGGAGAAGAGAGGAGGCTCAATCGTTAGGGACCCCCTTGGAGAGAAAATGGAAGACCTGATGTCATATATGGATCTACTAGACACCCCCCCCCCCAAACCCTTAAGAACCAGAAATATACTTGGANCCAAACCCTTAAGAACCAGAAATATACTTGGAGTAACAAAAGGACGGGCCCTAGACATATTGTTGCAAGGCTAGATAGCTTTTTGATAAGCTCCTCCCTCCTGCAAAGGGATTTTATCCTGATCTCCCTAGCTCTTCCTTCAACAAATTCATATCAAAAACCAATATCCTTGTCCTTATCTCCTTCGGAAAATTTGGGTCCTATCCCATTCCATTTTAATCCTCTTTGGTTGCAGGATTCAAAAGTTCTAGAAATCATTCAAGAGGCTTGGAATTATAACATCTTTGACTCTCCTAGCTATATATGGGAGTCAAATCTAAAAGAAATATGTCTCACTCTCAAGAATTGGGCTAAATTATCTTTTAAAGGGCCTCCATTTCACAAGAAACAAACTCAAGATGATCTTGTAACACTCCAGAAAAGTATGGAAGATGAAGACATGGCTTTGGTCTATCTAAACCAAGAAAAAGCGATGAATATGAGGATCTTAAAGGCATCAAGGTAGGAGGAGGAAGAATGGAGGTTAAAGTCTAGGAAACTTTGGCTGAAAGGGGGAGACAATAATACTGGTTATTTCCACAAACAAAATAAATCCAAACTAAACTTTAATATTATCAAGGAATTGAATTATAGCAATGGACAAAAAATCAAGGGGCATGAAGAAATCAAGAGGCATATCTTTCAACACTTCAGAAATATCTATAACAACATTAATGAGATGGATCTCGCCTCTTAGGATGACCTTTTCTCGATTATTCCTCATATAATTTCTGATTTTGAAAATAAGGAACTAGTGAAGCCAATATCAGAACGTGAGATTAGTGAAGCAATCTAGACCCTGCATCTAGAAAAGGCTCCTAGACCCGATGGGTTCACTATCAAATTTTATTGAGCTGTGTGGGACATCATCAAGGAATATCTAAGAAGGATGCTCAGTTGGACAAGGAAAAAAGAAAAAAATGGTGGGGCCACCAACTCTTCATTCCTAGCCTTGATTCCGAAGGAAAAAAATCCTAACTCTGTGGACAGATTCAAGCCAATTTCTGTATGAAACACTTCTTACAAGATTCTCACAAAAATTCTGGCTACTAGAATGAGAAATCTCATGAAGCATATAATATCATACTCTCAAGGAGGATTTGTAGTCAGGCATCAAATACTAGACAATATCCTTATTGTCCAAGAAGCCATTCATTCTAGCATAGAAAGAAAGAAACAAGGCATGGAAATAAAGCTAGACATGGCTAATACCTTTGATAGGGTTAATCATTTATTTCTTTTTGAAATTATGTCCAGGTTTGTCTTTTCAAATAGGTTCATTAGATGGACCAAAGCTTGCATTAGCAGTCCACAGATTGCTCCATTAATTAATGGTAGACCATCTGAATTATTTCAATCTTCTTAGGGTCTCTGGAAAGGCTTCCCCTTGTCCCCACTCCTCTTTCTATTAGTAGTTGAGTCATTGAGTAGTAAGCTTCAATCTTTACAGGAAAATGGAAAACTAAAAGGCCTAAAGATCGCCAAGGGAACCAAAGCTACAACTCATGCCCAGTTTGCAGATGACACAATTCTGCTTCGAGGGGCTTCCACGGTGATTGCAAAGATATTTAATTAAGTGTTGTCCTCTTTCCTCAAAGCTTCATATGGAAAGGTAAATCATATAAAATATAAGGTTTATGGCTTGAATTGTCCACCCAGGACGTTGGCAAGGATAACAAGGGTTCTAGGCTTCGAAGGCAAGCTAAATTGGAACTCTTTCAACTTTCTCGGGACCCCTATATTTAAAGGGAAAAAAACTTCAGTAGACTAGCAGGGCATTGTCGATAAGATAAAAAAAAAACTCTTCATGGGGAGTAAGTTGGCGCAACCCAGCGAGAAAGCTCATCCTCATTAACTTTATTCTCTTAGCCTATCCAATTTATACTTGCTCAATCTCTATAGCTCGAAAAAAAGTAATGCAGGAAATCACAAAGGAGTTTATAAAATTCCTTTGGAAAGGAGGTAAGTCAAATGGTTCAAAAAAATTCCACCTCGTTAATTGGGATACTGTTTGTAGTCTGAAAAAATGTGGAGGGGCTGGAATAAGAGACTCGACAATGATGTACCTCACTCTAGGAGTGAAAATCCTTTGTAGAATTGCCTTTGGAGAGAAGGCATGCTGGAAGAATATTCTTAGGAAAAAAGATATGAAGGGAGCAAGGAAAATATGTGTTGATGAGTTTCCCTTGGAAAGGAATCGATCTCCAGTTTGGAATCTTTGTAAGAAGGCAGTCCATATCATTACAAATAACTTGCACTGGATCCCCATAAATGGTAAACGGATTAGGATTTGGTCTAACAATTTGGGGCCTGTCTCTCATGGAAATCACTTGGTTTCCTTTGCGGATCTTAAGAAATGGCTAGACCAATTCGATATCTCCACCCTTTTTTATTTCTCCTCTTCGAATCATAGTGGAAGATTGGTTGGATGGAAAGACTTGGAGATTCCAGAGCATCTCATTTTTTACTTTACTACTCTACTCTCTCTTCTTCAAGGGTCTGTTCCTATCTTCCGTCATCTTTCTGATGGCAGAGGCTGGGGAAAATCAGGAATCTATACTGTAAAAGAAGGATATTGAATCACCTCCAACAATAAAGAAAATAATAGAACTGATATAAAGTGGAATAAAATATGGTGCAAAGATGGCCTTCCAAAAATAAATTCCTTCTTCTGGATTTTAGCACACCGCAAAACCATGACAACAGAGAATTTGAAAAAAAGGGGGATTGAAGGGTCATCGTGTTTCATCCTTTGCAAAGAGTCAGAAAAAAATCCAGATCGTATCTTTCTATATTGCAAGTTTTCTCAAGAAGTACGATCTCGTTCCCTACAAGAGCTGCATATAAATTTGATCCTTCCAACAAATTGGAATGACCTTTTTTCCTTCTTGAAATACTATTATCAAGGTTCTCTTTTCCAAAAACGAGATCTCACAAGGGCTTGGGTTTCCCTCCCAAAATACATTGGTGGAAGATATGGGAAGCAATAAATAAATATATTTTTGAAGGAGAATTCTCCAATCCAGAAAAAGTAATGTCCTTTGGAAAATCGTCATGGGCAAAAGCTTTATTTACGAGTGGGATGATCCATATCCATAAGGAATATTTGAATTTTGAAGAAAGAGCATGGGAAATTGATTTTCTATCACCTTTTACCCATAACTAGCATATGACTAACTCAAAGGCCTAACTGTTTAAAATGGAAGCTGAGGCTGAGATCTAAATATTTTGCTAAAAAGTGGTTGAATTTTGGATGTAACTCCCTTTTATTTAACGGGGACTCCAAAGGAAATCCAGGTCTGGAAGGGGTGGGAGGAGTCATTTTTTACTCTGAAGGGAATAAGCAGAAGGATTATGCTTGGGTCCTGGGCAAAAATTCCAACAATGGTGTTGAGTGGCTTTCCTTAATCAAGGGACTAGAGATAGCAAGCAAATGCATAATTGAGGAGTTAGCGATTTTTGGAGACTCTCTCATGGTTACAAGGGAAGTAATAAAACTGAGCAAGAAATACAAAATTCCATCAATTAAAATGCATTACATCCTTAAATTCTCAGGAAGGGAGTTTAAATGTATTAATTGCTTTCATATTCCGATAGAAAATAACAAACATGCAGACTTAATAGCTAGCAAAGGAGTTCTCTTAGACTGTGGAGTACTAGTCTATAATGAAGAAAGGCATGGAAGAATTTGGATCCCTTGAGCTCTACTTTATCCCCAGAAAGGGTGAGGCTCCCCATGGACCTCAGAGTAATTGTCAGATAAGCTCTCAATTGGTAGGTAAGCACCGTATCTTAAATGATGATTAGGACACCTCGTTGCATTTCAATTTAGTGGCTCCTCTACTCAAAATCGATGTATGGAGAAGCAATGCTTGGAATAGGAGTCTTAAGATGATGGATAACAAGAATGCTATCACTGAGATGTTCATATTGACCACAAAACAATCAAACTGATCTCTCATTGGGCTGGCTTGCGGTATGGTTTATCCTGCTAGAGAGATACACCTCATCATCTGGAGTGCAACATCCTTGAGCATAAAGGTCTTTGTTCAAGGAAACAAATATGGCAAAGAAGATCATGCAATCTAGAAGATGTTAGAAACCAAGACTGCAGAGCAATAAAAAATATACAGTTAAATCATTAACAAGATGCAAAACACATTAAACACATTATAGAGAGACACATATATAACATGGTTCACCCAAACGATGGGCTACGCTGACAAAGAAATTGCCAGTCCTTTTATTACAGTTCAGAAAGATGAAGGGATACAACCTCCGGCAAAACTGTTGCACTTCCTCTCCACGCTCTCATAGTCTCTCTCACACAATCACATAGATTGTTTACAATACGATACAATACCATACACAACCTTGTTACAATGCTTTCTTTTATAGGGGAAATACCATGGGAAAATACTATGGTTAACCCAATACCATGGGTCCACAAAATTGTTTCCCAACACCCATCCCTCCAAACCCCTGCGGGGGGACTAAGCCCCCCTGCACCCCCCGACTAGGATGAGCGAACAGTAAACCTGGGGTACAAGCATGACTTCTCAATAATATCTCCGGATATCAGGATCCAGAACCAACAATCTCCCACTTGGATACTTATCACAACAACTCCACCGCTACTGCACTTGCTAGACTATGCTCTAGACCTTAGACTTGGAAAATTTCTTATTTTCACCTTCATGATTGAAGCCCAACAGAAACTGAGCAGGAACTCAGTTTCTCTCTAGTTACTCCCTTTGTCAACATGTCTGCAGGATTCTGGCTAGTATGTATCTTTTCCATTTTTAACAGTTCTTCATCTATAACATATCTTATGAAGTTGTACTTAAGTTGTATATGTTTATTTTTCAAATGAAAGGCTGATTTCTTTGCAATATGAATGGCACTCTGGCTATCCCTATATAGCCTACTATTCTCCTGCTTCTTACCCAATTCCTCCATGAACCTCTGCAACCAAATCATCTCCTTACTAGCCTCTGTTGCAACAACATACTCTAATTCCGTTGTTGAAAGTGCAACAAGCTGTTGCAGTTTTGAAATCCAACTTACTGCCATTCCACCTACAGTAAACACATACCCTGTGGTGCTCCTCCTGATGTATTTATCCCCAGCAATATCTACATCAACATATCCCTGTAGAACAATGTCTAAACCTCCAAAACATAATACATGAGAATTGGTGCCTCTCAAATACCTAAGAATCCACTATACTGCTTTCCAATGCTCTTTACCTGGATTATTCATAAACCTACTCACAACTCGCACTGTGTGTGCAATATCTGGTCTTGTGCACACCATGGCATACATCAAGATTCCAACCGCTAATGAATAGGGAATCCTGGACATGTAATCTATCTCTTCCTATGTCTCTGGACACATATCCTTACTTAGTTTGAAATTTTTGGCTAAAGGTGTACTATCTGGTTTTGCATTTTGCATTCTAAACCTCTGCAACACCTTTTCTATGTACTCACCTTGAGACAACGTTAATTTGCGATTTTTCCTGTCTCTTGTTATTCTCATACCAAGTATTTGCTTTGCAGCACCCAAATCCTTCATTGCAAATGATTTAGTTGGTTTTCTTTTAAGCACATTTATATCCTGCATGTTAGACCCTGCAACAAGCATGTCATCCACATACAATAGCAAGATAATATATCTTTCATTATCTAGCCTCTTGAAATAAACATAGTGATTAGAATGACATCTATCATAACCTTGTTCTGTCATAAACCTATCAAATTTTAAATACCATTGCCTTGGAGCTTGATTTAGGCCATACAAGCTCTTCTTCAACCTGCAAACCAAATTCTCCTTACCTTTGACCTCATACCCCTGTGGTTGCTGCATATAAATCTCTTCTTCCAAATCCCCATAGAGAAAAGTTGTTTTTACATCTAACTGTTCAAGATGCAAATCTTCTACCACCACTAGACTTAAAATAGTTCTATTTGAAGTCATTTTAACAACGGGAGAAAATATTTCATCAAAATATATACCTTTCTTTTGTGCAAACCCCTTTACAACAAGTCTATCCTTGTACTGCTTCTTTCCTCCATCTTCTTCCTTCAACCTATAAACCCATTCAAATTCTGCAATGCCCTTTTTCCTGCAGGAAACTGAACCAAATCCCAAGTCTGGTTTCTTACCAATGAGTCCATCTCCTCATTCATGCCTTGCTCCCATTTCTTTCTAGTTTCTACCTGCAATGCCTCTTCATAACATTCTGGTTCACCAAAATCAGTCATCAATAAATAATACAGTGAAGGAGAGAATCATTCAAGGGGTCTACTTAAACTGGTAGATTTTCTTACAGTTGCAGGAGTTTCAGGTGCTGTTGTTGTTCTTGATTTTCTGGTGCCTTTGGAACTTCATCTTCTTTGATTTCATCAAGCACTTTGTACTCTGTGTTTTCCTTTTCCACTTTCTTTCCCTGCAACCGATCTTTATACATGACCTTTTCATTGAACACTACATCTCTACTCCTAATGATTTTTTCGTTTTTCATAATCCCACAAACGATAACCAAAATCATCAACCTCGTATCCAATAAAGGTACATTTCTTGGATTTAGCCTCAAGCTTTTTTTTATCATCTTTATCAATATGGACAAATGCTTCATATCCAAAAGTTCTCAGAAATGAGTATTTTACCTGTTTACCTGTCCATGCCTCCTCTGGAATCCCACCATCCAAAGCAGTTGAAGGCCCTCTATTCATTAAATAAACATTAGTGTTTACAGCATCAGACCAAAACTGTAAGGGAAACCTTGCATGCAATCTCATACACCTTGCACGCTCCATGATCGTTCTGTTCATCCTTTCTAACACACCATTTTCTTGTGGTGTTCCAGGGACTGTCTTCTCTCTGTGAATCCTATTGTGTGAAGAGTAACTGTCAAACTCCTTGCTGCAGTATTCACCTCCATTATCAGATTTGAGACATTTCAACCTTTTTCATGTCTCATTCTCAGCCAAAGCTTTCCACTTCTTAAAAGTATCAAACACATCATATTTCTGTCTAATGCAATAAACCCAAGTTTTTCTAGTTTCATCATCAATAAAAGTAACATAATAACAAGAGCCACTAAGATATTGTACCTGAGTTGGTCCCCATACATCTATATGGACAAGCTCTAACTTTTCACTCTTCTTTTCTTTCCCAACCCTGAGAAATCTAACTCTCTTCTTTTTTCCATAAACACAGTTCTCATGGAATTCCAAACTTACCTGCTTAAGATTTGGAAGCAATTTCCTTGAGTGGAGAATCTGCATCCCCTTCTCACTCATGTGGCCAAGCCTATGATGCCACAACGCCACACCTGTTTCTGTGGAATCTACATAGATAGAATAATCAATATTATGAGGACATAAATATAACGTACCTACCATATCTCCTTTTGCTATTACCATTGATCCTTTAGTGATCTTCCACCATGTTTCTCCAAACATAGAAAAACAACCACTATCTCCCAACTGCCCTGTTGAGATCATATTTCTTTTCATAGCAGAAATGTGCCTTACATCTTTTAGCAGCCATTCATTTCCATTATTTAACTTAATCTGTACCTTACCCTTTCCAACAATTTGACATGGTTCATCATCCCCCAATAAAACATGTCCAAAATCACCTTGAACATAATCATGAAAGAATTTCCTATTGAGTGTAGCATGACATGAAGCCCCTAAATCTACTACCCAGTAATCACTAGTATTATCTAATGCAATAATCAAAGCATCTTGTAACACATAACTTGCTACATTCGCTTCCTGAGTAGTCTCTTGCTGTTTGTCTCCTTTCTTCTTTGGAGCTCTGCAGTCTTTCTTCAAATGTCCTTTCTTACCATAGTTACATCACTCTATTTTTTTGAATCTGGACTTGGATATTCCCTCTCCAGAATTTCCACGGTTACCTAGGCTCTTTCCTCTCTCCTTTTGTCTCCATCTGCTCTCCATGGTCAATGCATTACTTGATGTCTCACCTGTGCTTTTTCTTCGCATTTCCTTGCTAAGAATAATACCAACAACATCATCAAACTTAAGAGTGTTTGAACTAGGGACAGAGTTCCTTACAGCTATGACTAAGATATTACAGCTTTCTGGCAATGAACACAAGATTAGAAGAGCCCTAACCTCATCATCAAAGTTCAATTTTACAGAACTTAACTAACTAGTAAGTGTATTAAACTCATTTAAATGATCGGCAATAGATCCACCTTCCAACATCTTCATATTAAATTAACGCTTCATTAAAAATACCTTGTTGGAAGCTGAGGGTTTTTCGTAGAGCTTACCCAATGCGCTCATCACGCCCTCTGTTTTTTTGCTTTCAAAATATTGAAAGCCACCGACGAAGCCAGGCACATCCGTATTGTTCCCGGTGCCTTTCTGTTAAGAACCTCCCATTCTTCATCCTTCATAGCCCCTGAGTGTTTTTCTTTTCCGCCCAATGGTAGGTATAGATCCTTTTGGTACAGACAGTCCTCCATTTGCATCTTCCATAACTGATAGTTTTGGCTGTTAAATTTCTCAACCCTAAACTTTCCTTCTTTTGCCTTTGCTTCCACTCGAACCAGGAACCCTTCTTTCCTATGAGTTTACTAGCCAAATAGACCTTTTGGCTCTTATACCAATTGTCAGAAAACAGGACAGCAGAGCAATAAAAAATATATAGTTAAAGCATTAAACAAGATACAAAACACATTAAACACATTAGAGAGAGACACGGATATAACATGGTTATCCCAAATGATGGGATACGTCCACAAAGAAATTTCCAAACCTTTTATTACAGTCCAGAAAGATGAAGGGATACAACATGCAGAAAAAACGCTGCACTTCCTCTCCACGCTCTCCCAGTCTCTCTCACACAATCACATTGATGGTTTACAATACAATACAATACCATACACATTCATGTTACAATGCTTTCTTTTATAGGGGAAATACCATGGGAAAATACACGGTTAACCCAATATCACGAGTCCGCAAAATTGTTGGCCAACACACATCCCATCCCCCCTGGACCCCCACAGGGGGACTAAGTCCCCCCGCACCCCCTGGCTGGGACGAGTGTATAGTAAACCTAGGGTACAAACACGACTGCTCAATAATATCTCTGGAGATCAGGCTCCACAACCAACAGAAAAAATCCCATGTTGAGAGCAAAAATCAAAGGAAGGAAAAACCATATATGTTTCCTCTGCACTGATAACACAATCAAATAAAAAAAATAAAAAAAAATAAAAAAATAGTATCCTCTCCCTAGCTCTAGCAAATGTCAACAACAACGATCTTCCAAGCTTTGTGAGCATACATACAATTTATAATAAAGAGAATATTAACTGCAGGATGCGACTTGGCATAGGGATAATATGCAAGGCTGTCAGTTGGTCAGTGATCTGGCACTGGGATGTTGCAAAGGATGAGATGTTGAGCAGTCATCCAGTATCAATAAGCATGTATTCAACAATGTTAGCTCCCGGTTGAATAATTTACATGCAAAATATTAATGTTGTTAAAAGCCACTCCACTGATGCAATTAGAATTATTTTTGAAATTGAAAGCACCAGGTTGAACTTCAATTAAATCGGTTGCACAGACTTAGTGTATGACTTCAACCTCTCATTTGCTCAGAATTAGTGTAAGATTTCAACCTCTGCAATGAATTGTTTTTTCTTACTACTTCTCGGACAATTTGTAAGGAGGTGTAGTCTCCATAGACTAAGGATATTTCAAGATAGCTATAAATATGTCAAAGATGAGAAAGGATTTTTGGACGATGTCCTCCTTTGGGAACAGTCCCTCCTTGGCATGATGTTAATTTTCTTTATTGGTCCTTATTAATACAAAAAATACTCAATCGTTTCTCTTAAAAAAAAAATTGAAGAGATAATTCATATTGACTTCTTTTTTATTCACTTGATCCATCCCTCTATAACGTTTCCATCAATGTTTTACGATTTTCTAAACTTATATTGGTAAGAATCTTATCAATCTTCCTCATTTTTTGGCTCTGCACTTCACATATTAATGAACACATATTAGTAAAATTTACAAATAATTCAAATAAATTAATTTAAATACATAAATTAATTAGAACCACTTGCCTGCTTTGTAATTCTATATGTGATTCCATCACGTTGACTAAATTTTTTATTCATTGAACTCAGACCATGCATTTTTATCAATAAACAACCTGAAACATTAAATACAAAAGCTATCAATATATTATCCAAATAAATTACAAACCTTCAAAATAGAAAACAAGTTTAAATGAGGTGCATTTTATAAAATAAAATGCATCGGTGCGTATATACACATAGATGCACTGGTTCATTAGACCAAAGAAGTCACACTGATATGTTATACCAACACAAGTGCACCATGAATGACCGAAAAGTATTTATCCTTTTATGGAAAAAAATGGGAAGTTCCTGCCATTATCAGTGTTGTTTTTTTATAAACACATTGATAACAAACAACCGAGAAATGAAAAAATGAGAAAACTTTTTGTGTTTCATGTCATTAACGGTGTGCCATAATGATACACGCACTTAGGTGCATTTTGGAAAACCAAACACACTGATTTTGACGCATTTGTTTTTTTAGAAAACTAAAAAAAACTAAAAAAAAACTTTTGAGGGCTAACATGGTTACAGATTCGATCCAAATAATGGCTCCAACTCGCCCTATGATTTCTATATATATTCACAAGTTGAACAAATCTAAAATCCCTAAAAGTTGAAATCGTAATTTTGTGAAACCGTAGAGTGATTTAAACCCTAATGTAAAATTTGCAACCACAACAAATGAAAAGAAGCACCAAGAAGAGAAGGGTCGCAACTTTGAAGGTATCTATGAAGTTGTTTTTTTTTCTAAATATACTTAATTTCTAAATAAGATAATAAGATCAAAAATAATATTTTATGAAATTTTCCTTATGCGGGGTTTTGTTTCATTCACCATACCTGAAAAATTTCAATCTTCAGAATAATCCAGTTTCTCCAAACACCTTATGTGTAAGTCTTTGTTCCAATGCTCTCCTCTAAAATTTTCAGCGAAAGAATGAATTAATATTTAGGTTTTTTGCTTTTAAACATGCATTAGAATTACTTTTTCGAACTTAAAATTGCCGTCATTTTTCAGTTTAGGGAAAAATAGTTTATTTATTTATTTATTTATTATTAGAAATAGTAGTATTATTACTATTATTTAATTTTGAACTCTCAGTAGTTCAGTGCGGTCGTGTTCGTGATGCATCGATGCGGTACTTTATAAAATGCATCGATATCTCGCAACTTAAAAAAAATTGACAACTTGGTGCGCATATACTTATGACGCGCCCCAGTTCACTTGTCTTTAAGAAATGCACCGAAATGAAAATTGCTGTAAAAATGCATGTATAATCTGCTACCAAATGTAGCGGATATTTTCTACTTCGAGATATTTTGCAGAGATTCTTTCATGATGTGTTTATCGTCGTTATGCATCAACATCCTACTACTTAAACAAAATTCTAGTTCATCGATGCACGTATCATGTAACGCACTAGTGTGGTTGTGTTTATGAAACACACCATATTGAATAATTGTGTATAATGCATGTAAAAATATCTGCTACCAAATGTAACAAATATTCTCTCATGAGGGAGCTTTTATGGAGATTCTTTCATGGTGTCTTTATCAATGTTGAGCACCAGTGTGTTTAGTCTATTTGAGCACACCAATGTGTATCTTTGAATAGATGCATCGCTAAAAAATTTAAATGCTGGGTTTTTGTGGTTCCACTTACTAAATCTATATATTCATCTCAAGTTTTATTTTAGTATTCAACCACACCAATTACAATATTTCATAATATATATATATAT
>LPNX011124737.1:8202-91600 GCA_001517045.1 Pseudotsuga menziesii
GCCAACTCGACAGTGTGACACTTTGGATATGGAAAGGGGATAATCACTCTAGCATATGCCTGACAAACAACAACATAGGGGATGGCAGTGTCTCACAAATGGATAAGTTACGTTCAGAGGTGCTTATTCACCTTGAATTTCCATAGGCTTGGTCCATGCATTTATTACACGAATTTTTATTATTGAGGCTTCATGTCTTTATGTATGTTTAAAAACACTACTTTTCATGAATGGTTTTTTCACAAGATATTCATTTCAATATACTTCAAAGCCAATTTCATTAGGCTTGCCTTGCATTCACGTATGTTTAAAAACACTACTTTTCATGAATGAGCTTTTTCATAAGATATTCATTTCATTTCCAAATACATTATATTGATGGTAGCGCTACTTGCTTCAGGTTTAGCCAACACACCCTAGGCAACTCAGAGCCGAGACACAAATAAACAGGGAAGCTTGTCCAACAAAGAGGCTCTAGTGGAGAAAGGTCCTCCATGCCACAAGTCAAGTAGTAGGTCGTGTTAGAAACATAACTGGAAGGTAATGGATGGGTGGAGATAGTGAACAATGAAACCAACACTAGCAAGCCAAAGTATGGTGGGAATGATCACCTCTATTCTCCCTAAGGAGGGTAAAACCAATGAGTATGGGTCAAGAACTTCCAGGTCTAAGTAGGGACATACATACATAATATCAATTCATCCAAGTCCACATATTTATATGACTGCCAGATCATGACACTAAATGCTAAGACATGTCACAAGAACGCGTATAAAAGCAATAATAATTATAACACAAGATAATATCTGCTGAGTCATACACATGTAAATAAATAATCTGAACCAACATTTGTCCAATGATAAGCTACTGATGCAACTCTGGCCACTACTAAATGCTCTGCAAAATGGCTAAATGACTACATCAGTCCTCAAATCTGAGTGTCCTGAGACTCAGTCATGGCATGGGAAAGTACTATAGTCCATCATCAAATGATGATCCATCATAGATGCTCCTCTCAACATCTCATATGTAAGGGAACTGGCTGAAAAGTGTACTGAAATCTGAAAAATAGAATATAATAGCCCGACTACTATATATGTGATAACAAAGATCTGCTGTTGGAATGCCCAAGTTCATGGAAAATTCAACTACCTATGAAAGGGATTTGAGAACGAAATATTTCAGTAGGTGCAATCCCAAGAAAGCTCTAGTGATTGGAGCATATCCATTCGTATGCGAGGCACTAAGACATGTGAAAGGTTTGAGGGCTGCTTTGGCTGATATGTTTTTGATTAAACTTGTGTTTGAGGGGACTGCAATAATGGCTGTGTGATGTCTTAGTTAGTGTGACTGACTAGAGGGAGTTTTTGAATTCACCCCTTGGAAATGCAGGTTGCAAATGCTAATGGAGGAGATTGATCTCTAGAGAATAGTTGAAGTGGAGGTTATAGTTGCCATTGATCGCAAGTAGTTGGCTTAGTATGAGAAGAAAGTTGTTAAGGCGAAGAGGATCATCTTGGATTCCTTGAAGTATCATCTGATTCCTCGTATCATTGGCAGATTGATGAAGATGTATGGGGCATTGACTTCTGTATATCATAGTGTCAATGTTTCCCGGAATTTGCGCTTGAAGACAAAATTCACCCATATTTGCATGAGTAATATATACACAGTGGTTTGTTTCCTAATGAAGATGACTGAGCTTAGAGATTAGCTCTTTGTGATTTGTGTGAATATTGATGATGAGGAATTAGTGCCCATTGCACTAAACAATTTCTCACTGCCATTTGAAGCTTTTATGTAGGGTGTCTGTGCTGGAGAATGTTTGAGAAATTTTGGATGCTTTTGTCTAAGATGAAACAAGCGAGAAATAGTGGCAGCAGCTAGACTAGATGAAATTCAAGAACTGTCTCTCACTGGCAGGGTGAAGAAAGTGGGACTTGAGACGGGTAAGAAGGAAGAGACATGTTCTTTAGATCATGATAAGAAGGATTTAAATCATTTGACATGTTTCTAGTCACAAAAGAAGGCGACCATACGTGTTATGAGTGAGATTCCTGAGAAGAAGAAGGCAAAGGGCAAGTGATAGCAAAAGTAGTTTGCAGGGAGGGCAGAAGGTTCAGTTGGGGGGATGAGCTAGTATTCAAGCTTGAAACAATTTTGGAAGTTCAAGCCAACTTAAGAGAGAATTCATAGGTTTTAGCCACCTTAGTGACTTGATAGAATGGTATAAAGGATGTTTCTGTAATATAGTATAATTGTGAAGTTTCATTTCTCAATGAGTGTTTTGGACACATTCGGTCTAACAAGTCAGAGATCACATCCGGGTAGTACATTTGTTGAGCATCTCAATACTTAGTATTCGCATCCAAACTATCCAGTCATTAAAGTGGCAGACAACCTCAAGATTTGATGAGTGTTTTTATTTCAAATTAGGGGCGCAGCAATTCATCATTTTTGTAAGAAAGTGACTTTGGCAAAGGCCATTTTCTGTTGTCCTTGAAGATTTGTAATGATTTAATGTATAATTCTAAATTTCTAATGCACATCAATTTGGTATAGAAATTAAGATTTTGGAAGTACAATGTTTATATTTTTTTAATACTGAATTCAGAATCAAATAAGTGTAATATCAAACTAAATTGAAATATGTCTGATGGCTATGGACTTTATTCTCTAATGTTTCTGCATTTCATTAGGCCTATGAAGGTGTAACTTACATATTTTCTCATACTGAGAGTATTGAGATGCATTGTCCCATATTGTTTTGGTTCCAATATCTACTGTACCTTGTTACTAGGAGTTATCATTTTTTGAAGGTCCAATGTTTTAGCAGTTTTTTGAATTTTTTTCTTTCTTTCATTTAATAATGGGCTAAGTATTTTTTGTGAACCTTATGCACATATTTCCTTGCAGTGAAACATGCGATCAGTCCATTGAAAGTCATTTAGAAACTGCAGAGAAAACGCCTGTTTATATGAAACACAAGTTCTCTGCTATGCTAGAGGGTCTGCAGCTTATCCTGGCTTCAACATATCTTCTCCATGTCTGCTGTTTCCTGTGGCTCACTGCCGTGGTCTCTTCTTTCTTTTACTTTCAGGTATGTCAATAATATCGACTGCATTGTTACTGAGAAACCCTAAATAACTTGGTGAAAGCATTAACTGGGATTCCATCTTGTGGCTGGATATTATTTTGTTCTTATTTCAGAGACCTAGAATGGCTGTAGAAGTTTTAGAAATGTTTTGTGAATGGACAGTGAAAGCGAACTATTTTGATATTAAATACTTCTGTCTTAAATGGGGGTAAAATTATAGAAAACTCAAAAAAACTAGAATCAGAAATGAATGCTTGTCAAAGGTGTGATCACAAGTTGTTTAGGTCACTAAACAATGCTAGAGAATTAGACATCCCTTACAAAATGAAAGGGATGTTAAATGGACAAGAGAAAAATGTATCCTTGTTAAATTAGAAAGAAACACTGATCACATGGACTTCATATCCCCCTTGGTCAAATGGGCATGCTCTCATTAGTTACAAACTTACAAGTCGAGATTGATTACCATATTCCATTGAGGACATGATCCACTGAATTTGTTCCCTTAAGGATATAGAGATGGAGGAACATTTCATCTTCAAATGCCCTATCTACTATAGTCTATGAGATACAGGGGATTTGATTTTCTGTATAGAAATTCTAGGGGATCCCTTGACCTTTTCTCTCTATCTAGGCCATAGATATTCGGCCTTGTATCTTTAAAACATTACTTTTAGACGATATACCTTGTAAGGATCCCTAGATCTATGGGATTGATCACCTCCTTCTTCTAGCCTATCTCACTAATTGAGAGCATCGAGTTTTTGGTGGATACTTTAGTTGTAGACACAACCAATGGTAGATCTACATGAACATTGAGAACTGTTCTCGGGCACGAGAGACTATGAGACCACTTTGAATAATTGTTGTACACCCACTTCATAGTGTTAAATTTTGGGTTAGATCAGGGTTTGACACAAGAAAATTTAACATTTTTGTACTTTAATGCATAAAAGAATCTTTAAACCAGTTCTAGACACAGAATATAACAGCTGTAATAAAAATTGAAGCAAAATTTTCATCTCTTTCAACTTTAACACTCCAATGGTCACTCTGTTAAAGTTGGTCCTTGAGATATAGTTCATCGAATGCAATGTATAGAACATAAACAATAGTACAAAAAAATTAACGATTAACAACTAAAATAACAAGGCTAGTTTAGGTCTGGTTTGGACCTGTCCTATACTCAGATACTTTTAGGATCAGATCTTGTCACTGAAAGGACAAGATCAACAAAGGAACAGTCGACATACCTTGCGAGAGAGAGAAAAGTTAGAGTGCTGTAGGTTGAGGTTAGGCACATACGGTAGCAATAAAAAATGACCCAGTCACCAAGAGGGAAGACCTCAGCTGTGATACTCAGCCCCAAACACAGTTAAGCACTTCTAACTGACTTAACACAGTCAGCCCTGGAGGCTGCAAACAGTCATAGCCCAACTGGAAGAGTTCACCACAGCCGGAGGCCCAGCTAAGGAAGACACCAACAATCCACGGCCCAGCTAGGAGAGAACACCACAGTCAATGTCAAGGCTGAGGGAGGGTCACTACAGTCCACGGCCAGCTAGGATACAGTCACAAATCAGCCCAAAGGGAATCCAAACAACCACGACCTGCTAAGAGAAAGTGATGTCCAGCCTATACAAAAACACTGTTAGACACTGAGAGGGGGGGTGAATCAGTGTAAAGCAATTTTAAAACTTTTCTTAGCTTGTCACAATTAACTACCAATTCATCATTCTACCAATCTCATAATCATTTCATAAACATCTTTCACTTCATCATTCACATATCATAAGCATTTGAATCATCAAGAACCATAACACAAAAGAACACAACACCATATAATTTTGTAACCTTTTTGTATTAGTTTTGGTTCGGCTACAACCGTTAGGTAAAATCAACACCTACTGATACAAAGAGCACCTACTCTGCATCCAGGACCCTGCCTGGTTTTCTTAGACCTTGCTAAGAAGGGTTTGAGGTATCCTAACCTCAAAAGCAAGACAAGCTTGCATTTACAGTTAAAGCATACTGTCACATCACACCAACACTTATCTCTAGCACCTCTTCAATCGGCATTAACATATTGTCTCATCAGTTGTTCGTCATCATTCTGTCAGGCACATCATTCTGACCATAACAATGAATGCATCATACTGTCCATCAAATTGCTGCCAGCATCATACATACCATATCAATCTGCTCTGCTGCTTGTCAACATCATCAACAATTATGTCATCTATACTGCTGTCATAGTCAAGTCAATCAACTTGTCTTTGCTTTCACCATCAATCTGATTACTTATGCAAAGGCAACAAGGAATTTGCTTATGCGCATCATGCCAAGACATCAAGGAGTCTGTTGATATACTGTTTATGTCAAGACATCAAAGAGTCTGCTCATACATCTACAAAACTGTAACTGCTGCTGGTATGTTCATTCTGCTCAAGTGCAGACCTATTACTTCATGCGCAGTCTGCTCATGCCCAACAAAACTGCTACTACTGCCTGCCACTAATATATCCATAAAGTAGTCATATATAATCACTGTTCTTTTTCTTGATTCTGTGTTCTACTCAGTCCATAGTTCATCTTGACAACAAAATAAAGGGTTTGCATCATCATACGGTTTTCACCATTATCATTATTCAGTACATCGTCAAATCATTGAATGGTATCATAGTTTGTAGGGAATCATCCTATCTTCACCACTGTAACAACATAATGTTATTACCATAGAATTTACCTTTATCACCTCAAGCTTGGACTGTAACTGAGGTTGAAGATGACCTTCACAACTTCTCTTCAGGACTGTGGAATGGCTTAAGCATAAGTCTGCTGATTTATTGAGGGTCTGCTCTTTTGCTGCAATTTTCGTGTGACTGCTGCTAATTTTGGGAGCCTTCAACACTGTTACAAGTTAGGGCATAAAAAAAACAGACTGCTGTAAAAATATTCGATGGCTGCTCCTTCTGCGGCTGCCTCAGTCAAACCTCCGAATTTACCTCAGTCTAACCTCCGAAATTGCCTCAGAGCTCCCAAAAATTCTTCACAATTCAAAATGAATTTTGATGGGTTATTTATATTGGTTTTTCCACCATAAATTTTGGAGCCGACTTGTATATGCTTTTATATATTTTTATTTATTAAATCTTGATTGACTGACCCGACTTCTAGGGCTTGTTATTTTATTTATTATTTAATTTAAATTTTATTTATTTATATTTTAATTTGAATTGTGTCACATATTCTTACCATTTAGATGGTCATCACAAGATAAGGGTATGTCTTAAAGCCATCAACACCCCAATAGCCTTCTTACCATAAGAGGGACCAAGGACCCTTAGTCAAGGGTGTGCAATGTGCATTTGACCTAAAATCAATGTATGTGTGCCATGTGTGTGTGTCCACCACATCGTCATCAAGGATCCCATCATCATGTGTATGGGTTCTAAGACCAAAAGCATTCCAACTACCTCATCAAATGTAAGTAAGTGTGTCATCACATGTGTGTGGGTGCCTTCATCATGACATCATACAAGCAATGGACTTCATGACCTTTGCAGGGGCATCAAGGTCTTCATCAGGGATTCTTCACCAAGTCTTCATTAATAGGTCAACCACATCATTGTTCAAGAACTTAACTACCACACACTTGTGGGATAGATGATCATCATAAGTGCCACAAACTTCTTCAATGTCTTCATCACCATACATCAAAGGTTCCACATAAGGACATCTTCAAGGTTCAAAGGGCTTCAACATCATACCTAGGACATGTTCATGGGTTCCGTAGCCTGTCAAGGACCATACAAGGTCATCATCATCACACAAGAGCTCCATGACCCAAACAAGGGTTGCAGGGTCATCAAAACACCAACTGTGGGTCCAAGGACATCTTTAGGACTTCTTCATCAAGCAAGGGGCTTCATAGGCTTCTTCAACCACCTGAACCACACAAGAGGACCTCCAAGGATCAAGATATCTTCTATGGGGATGCTAGGTCTTCTTCTGGGGTACCATGACATCATCATAGTATGAATGACCACAGAATGGGTCATTAATGCCTCTCCAAGCCATTTAGGGCTTCTCCATCGTCTACCAAGGCTTCAGGACCATCTCTAGGGTCTTCAGCATCACCATCTCTAGGGTCTTCAGCATCATCAGCAGGGTCTTCAACATCTTCAGCAAAGTGGTGGCTTCAAGATCTAGCCTTGTGGGTACAAGGACCTTGTCAACTGGGTACAAGGTGCTTCAAGGCACAAACCCACTCTGTAAGGGATCAAGGCACTGCAGGTGGGACTTGGTGGCATCAATGACATCCCGTGGGGCCACTGCAAGTCCATGTTGGCATCAATGACAATTTCATCAACAATCTCCCCCTTTGTCATTGATGACAACAACTCATGCTCTCCTTGTGAGCATGCTCCCCTTTTGTCTTCATCTCTCCCCCTTTGGCATCAATGGCAAAGGGTGTCCACATACCTGTGTCTGAAATCTCTGATCACTACTCACTGCTCCCCCTGTCAATATGCATGATCCTAGGACCTGTCTGTATGCCTGGAGTAACCATCCTTTCTCCTTTGAGTTCATTCTCCATCCTCATGAACTCAAGGTGTGATAAGGTCTTTGAGAGACCTTACACTTGGCTTGCCGTATGGCAGCCATCCTCCCTGCTCTGATCAACCTCTCCTATCTGCAACTACTCGGTCTTCCTCGTCCATACTTGCTTCTTGGCATTTGTCCTTTGAGCATTTGTTCCTTCATTTGTACTAGCTTTCCTTGATGAGTTGTCTAGGTAACTTCTCAAGGATTGTTTTTGTGTACTTCAACAATCTTGAGCTTTGTGCCCAAGGCCACTGCAGCTATAACACCTCATCATACGACAATATGCAGTAATGTGACCAACATTGTTGCATGTCCAGCACTTGACTGAGCTGTTGGAACTTCCAACACTTCTTTGATCAACTTCATTTCTCCATGCCTGAGCGTATCCCTAACTGTAGGCATTTGTCCTCTGATCTTCAAATCTTCTTGCTGATGTATATGAAGGACTCCTTGGCTGACTTCTTTGACTTGCACATTCTTGGGCTTTGTGGCCAAACCCACTGCAGGTGTAGCATCTCAATGTGTGACATGTGGCAGCAACATGTCCGACTTGATTACATGTCCAACACCTAACTGAGTCATTGGGGCTTCCAACCCTTCTTCTTCCATAGAATCTACAATCCATAACCTTATGACCAAAGTTAGAACAAAAATAACAATAACCATTGAAGCCACTTTCATACCTGGGTCTTGGAGTTGTTTCTTTTATGAAGTTGCTTTGAGGAATAGACCTAACTCCTTGTTTCATCTTTGAACTTCCAAAATCCTTGTTGTCATGTGCAGGTGCATGGGGAGTAGCTTTGAACGTTGATGGACCTGCTTCTGGAGACTTCAAAGACCAAGTGTCATCTTCAGATTTTTCTTTGTTCTTCTTGTAACCAAGACTAGTTTTGTCGAGTGGAGATCTTTGGCAATCTAAGATCTTATCTAGGACAATTGAACTGTCCTGGAACTTGAACAAGGCTTCATTCTTCTTACCTTTCTTCCTGAGACCAACTACCTCCATTTCCAACTTCTGGACTATCTCCTCGTTTTCTTCCAGCTGACTCTTCAGGATTTCTTCTATCCTCTTGGCTTCCTCCAGCTGAGTCTTCAGATCATGATTGACCTCTCTAGTTTCTTCAAGCTCTTGAGCAGGATTTTCTGATTCTTCCTTTTGACTGATCAATTCAGTCTTTAATTGTTCAACTTCAGCATCCTTGTCTTTCATTTGATCCCGCAACTCTTTGTCCTTGTCTTTGAGCTTTACAAGCAACACTTTCATTGACATGGTCTTCTGCTGATATTCATTTAAGGAGTCCAAGATTTTCTTTTTGAACTTCGTGAAATCACTCTAGTTCAGATTTATTGTGTTTAGGAAGCAATTGGCTTTGAGATCAATATTTAGCAACGTGAGATGTATCTCATGTGCAGTCTTTGATAGCCCTTCATCATTTTCTGCAAGAACCTTCTCAATTTCATCACACAAGCTATCATTATAATCACAAGAGTCCATACCTTTACTAGAGTCCTCTTTTTGTTTGTCTTCTTCTTGATTGAGCTCTTCTGGGGGCTTGTCTTCTGATTCCTGATCTGTCTTTTCGGGTTCTGGTCTTGCCTTCTGATACTCACTCTCCAACTTGAACCATAGGTCTTTTTCCGAAGTGTACTCTCCTACACTTTCCTTCACTGAGCTGGGAAGTCCATCCATGAGGAATTTCAAGGCTGTAGTTTTGTCCTTCTTTGCTTCCTTCTGTGCAGCTGATTTTCCTTTCTTGTTTGATGGTGCGAGTGGATTGATAACAATTTCCCAAATACCAAACTTCTTTAGATAAGCCTTCATTTTGCTCCTCCAACTGAAATAATCTGTAATATCAAGTATAGACACGTCATTGTTTGATGACTCTTTCTTTTCCTCCATTGTGTCTAAGGATCTCCTTCAAGCTTGCTAGGCCTGTGACGAAGGCTGACTCTGATACCAATTGTTAGACACTGAGAGGGGGGGTGAATCAGTGTGAAGCCAATTTTATACATTCAACCCTCTAACTGTGGGACTGTGTGAATGCTGGTATAATTCCAGGCAAGTCCAAGAGTGGACTGCTCAATTCCAAAATACACTTGGCCTGTGTAACCTCATGAACTAGGGCGGTCAAACACTCAGTTTTGGAACTATCAACCCATCAAAAACTCAGACTGTCATCTTCAAAATTTTGTAGTATTTAGCCAACTTCATACGTCTTCATCTGAGATTGATCTTTGCATGTCAATCTTTATGTTAATCTCTGAACCTGTGGATCTGCTGCTCCAATGAACTGACCTGGAAGTGACGAGATAGCCATTGTATTAATTGTTGTCTCAACAAGACAATAAGAAAGCTTCAAGTACTGTTGTTCTCCATAAGAAGAAATAAAATCTCCTTCCAACTCTTTCACAGAGAATAATTGCAAATATAGGCTGCTACAGGAAATGATACCGCTGAATGGAGAAGTAGATAACTGCTGTGAATGGAAATGCCCAGCTTGAAGAAAGAGTTTTCAGCACTAAACAATATAAATTTGCAGCCACGTTCAATCAAACATAAAAAGGGAATCTGGACCAACAAAGGAAGTCGGCTCAGCCTAAATAAAAATATATTTATATTTTTAAGTCGGCTCCAAATAATAAAAAAATATAAATTATTATTGTGACAGGTCGGCTCATGAAAAATCAGTATAAATAAGAGGCAAACGACCTCATTTTTAGAGGTGCAATTTTTGCATCAGCTCTGAGATTTTTCGACTGAGGCTGACTGTGAAATTCGGAGGTCTCTGAGGCAGCCACAGAAGGAGCAGCAGACTGAGAATTTTGTGGGCAGCAGACTGAGGTTTTCGGTGGTTCAGCAGTGAGGTTTTGAATTCTGATTTTTAAGTTTTTATATCTCTGATTTTTGGGTAGCAGCAGTCCAGCATACACAGACCCGAAATTGAAGAGAAGTCCCGAAATTGCAAAGGGTAAATTACAGTCCGTAAATTGCAGCAGACATTCGGTGACAGCAGCTTGACATGACATCCTTGACAAAGTTTGCAAGCATTCTAAAGCCCTAGTTCATGCCTGGAAAATACACAGCCCCGAGTTTCTTCCTAGCATGCACAGACTCGAGGTTTTCCAGTGTTTTCACTAGTGTATGAACAGTCTATTGCTGCCCTCCAACATCCACAGCATTGACACAGTCAAGGTATGAAGCTAATGAAAGGTTTGATCAGTTATGAACATGAAGAATTGCTTTTGATAATCAAATCTCTGTATAGCCTAGCTAGACCTTCCAGGTTTGATTTCGACTATAGTAGATGAAGTATCAAGTTTGAAGTTATGTTGTCATGTTTTGAAGTGAAGTTTATCTCTGAATCGCGGATAGAGAAGTATAGCAGCATAATAAGGATATGAAGCCTTATTCTTGGTGAATGTTGTATGTTATGATCTTAAAAGAATATGAAGCTATTTAAACTCAGCAACATATCAAGGTGTCTTTGGATCACAATTTAATGGTACCACAGTCCAAAAGACTGCCATAGAGGGTTGAAAGTGTCAAAGGAATTTCTTCATACTCTTTGTGGGGTAACACTAGGAATAGTTGTGTTCATTGTGATAGCATTGAGTTACTTTGACATGACAAATGACAGCAGTAACAATAAAAGTTTGGCTTGACTGAAGGCGGCTAGAAGAGAGGATATTTTGACAGTGTTTAGATCTTAAATTGAGGTCATTGCAGACCAAGTGTTATTGTAACTGAGATTGCTGAACTGAAGTTCATCTAAAGACAGACTTGAAGTAATTTGACTTAGGATAATTAACGTGGTGTGGTTAAGAAGACTAGTAGTCAAATTGGGTGAAGCTGAGATTGAAATTGGAACAGACTTGTATGAAAAATGTGGAGTAGACTTATAGAAGCTTTTTATGTATTACATTTGAGCAGTAGATGAACAGATTTTTGAATTGGCATGACGAGTATATAAGCAGTGGTCAGCTAATGTAAGTATACACAGTGATGACATGAAAGTTACACAGTGAAGTTATGTATACAGAGTGATGATATGAAAGATACATGACATGTAAGTCTACACAGTATGCTTAGTTTACATAGTGATGACTTACACAGTTATGAGATAGTATGTATGCTCAGTCAGTGATTTACATAGTCATGTGGCAGTATGTATGATAGTACACGGTGATGATGCGTATACTCAATTTACTCAGTGAGATGTTCAGATGCTTAAGTGATGATATGTTCAGTGATATGATGTGGTAGTGATATGCTGAGTGATATACAAATCTAGTAGCAAACAGAGAAATGACCAGTGATACACACATGCTTAATGTTGTTTATGCTCAGTACACAGCAATATGATGTGCTATTAATATGTGATGATACAGTGTTTTATGCTCAATGGTGTCCACAGGATTAATATGCTCAGTGATGTATGCAGTGATTGATTGTACAGCTAAGTAAACAGTTGATTAGCAGACTGCTGGTTGATTACACAAACCCTATGATACACACACAGTGATGAAATAATACTACTATGACATACTTGTGATAAACATTCAGTGATATAGCAGTAATGATGAAAGTCTGAGTAAAAAGGGAATCTGGAAGACACCAACAATCCACGGCCCAGCTAGGAGAGAACACCACAGTCAATGTCAAGGCTGAGGGAGGGTCACTACAGTCCACAGCCAGCTAGGATACAGTCACAAATCAGCCCAAAGGGAATCCAAACAACCACGACCTGCTAAGAGAAAGTGATGTCCAGCCTATACAAAAACACAGTCTATCCAAGAAGGTAAAACCCAGTCAAAGGAGATACCACAGTCCACGGCCAAGCAGCAAGAGGGCTTAAACAAGTCACGACCAGCCCTTACTGGGCTCAACATGACAACAAGTCATGATACATCAAGGAAGAGAACCCACAGTTTACAGCCAAGACTTAGAAGGCTTGTACAGTCCACAGCCTACCCTTGGAGGGCATATACAGTCACCGCCCAGCCCTAGAGGGCTTATACAGTCCACGACCCAGCTTAGGGAGATCACAAAATAAGTCTAGCAGCCCTAGAAGAGCTGATGCCCAAGCTAGCAGACCAAGAGAGGATGAACGACTCAGTCAAGGAAACACCAGGCAGTCACGACACACTCCAGGAACAAGTCACGGCCCAACAAGAGGTCACAGGACAGTCACGGCCCAGTCACAAGTCACAAACTCAGTCACGGCCTACTCAAGGAAATAGCATCAAAATCTTAGACAGGTAGCAAATGGTAGCGTCCCAGCAAAAGAACAATCTTGACAGCAGCAAGACCCTAGATCTTAACCCCAAAGAGTAGCAGCATACCCTACAACAGATACAAGATCAAATCTCTTCTTCTTTTTGTCAAGACACACAAGAATGAAGTTATGGACTCAATTTATAATCTTGACAAGCCTTCTAGAAGGTCATGTAGGCAACCCTAGGTTTTAGGATAGTTACATAAATAAAGTTATGTTGACTTAGAGTAGGGTACCTAAGGTCATATGGTTACACAAAATAAAAACAATAAAAACAATAAAGGTTAAGTCATCATAGCAAAGAGGTCAAGGTACCACACACAATAAGGGCACTAGTACCAATAGGAAGATAAAGGACCATAAGTCTACTAAAGGGGTCACAAAAAGGTGGTAAGGCAACCCCCTTACCCATAAGACCAAGGTGCATCATCAAGTGGGGAAAATAACCCCTTTTACCCACGAGACCAATCAAGACCAAGGACTTTAATCTTTTCTCTCTCAAGGTATATATTGTCAGATGTGTTCCATATATATTTTAAATCACTGTATAAGGAAAAATCAAAATTGGATGATGTGATCCTTTGGTCCTCAATATTGTCCCTAAGGGTTAAGTGCTAGTGACATCATCAAGGGGTGGCCGGTCCCTTGAGATACAACCTAGCAATATCTGTTTAGGAGAAAGGACATCACACATCGTCATCTTGGTCATCTAACCAAGATCCAAGCCAGAGCGGCCCTGTAACTGTCAGGTTTCAGGGCGATCGTAGGCATCCAGCTTGGAAATTGCTTGAGAGTCATGGTGATAGGCTTGACGGTCGTAAATCTTCTTGTTGCCTCCTAAGCGCGGGCTATAAAAAGATGGTGATGAAGCTTCAGCCTGTCACCAAAGCTCAGTTGCGCCCGAGAAATATTACGCTCAGTCATTGTGGTTTCAAACTGGGGTTACTGATTCTTGAAGCTTCGAACTTGGTGGTGCGAACCTTGCGAGTGGAGTTCAGCATCAGTGCACCTCAGCACCAGCATGCCTCAAAAGATCTTGAGCGTGGACTCCAGCACCAGCACCAACACGGCTCGAAGCTGACATCGGGAGGAGCTGGCAGGCAGGAGGTTGACTGGGAAGCCCTCTTCCAAAAAGAGGCTCCTGCTCACATTCGCAATTCAATTGCAGCCATGGAGGATGAAATTTACAGTGAATTCAGGCTCAGACTAGGGCATGATATCACCATGTCCAACTATTGGAGGCTGAAGTTCATCTTGGCCAAATCCATGAGCGAAAGAGAAAGCTTTGGAGAGTGTGTGAACCTCACGATCAACATCTTCAAAGAGGATGCTGAAAAAGGGCTAATTCACATGAAAAGTCTCATGCAACTCTTCGAGCCTCCTTTTAGCAGAGCAAGTAAGGATGATAAGGATGTCAGCACTAGCATAGCCCTGGAGGATGAAGCTGAATCCTCCAGGAGGTTCTAACTACTCTGCTTTGTTTTGTCTTTCATGCTCCCCACAAGTCTCTCCTCCTCTTATGTCAACTTCTTAAATTGTAATGTGCTGTCAACCTTCAACGGTTGGGCAGCAGTAGTGATGTTTAGATGCTCGGTATTGAACCATTTTGCACACCTTCCTCAGGTGGTTCCATAGCCATGGCTTGACTCCCTGTTTCTGCAGTAAGCCCGATTATGTAATTCTCTTTTTAATATGAAATAGAATGATCGTCTATCTTACTTACAAAAAAAGAATTCTTCCGTAGATTTGGTACATGTCGTACACCACACAACTTTCTTTCTTTGCCTTTGTCCAACTTGATCTTAATGTCCCCTCTTCCCACAATTTCCAAAGGATGATCATTACCCAAATAGACCACCCCACCATTGAAGGGCTGATATTTGACAAACCAATCTCTAAGTGGACTCTGAAGACATGTGAAAAGGTGCTCTCGAGTCCAAAACCCAAGCATATAAAAGAGATCAACGGTTACTGAGACAAAAAGCCTCGCATGTTTCCCTTTCTTTTGGATCTGTTGTATTATATTTATTTGATGGTTGATTTAGCTTTTCATCTTTCTTTTCCTCTTCTTCAAATGCCAATAGTCATTCCTCAAGTGCCCTAGTTTCCCACAATTTTGGCACTTCCCTTTCAGCTTTGTCCTTTGGACTTGGATATGAACTGTGATCTCCCTTGTTGACCCCTTTTGCTAGATCGTCCACTCATTGATAGGGCTTCACTGGTAGAGGGATCTAGAGATGATTTACACCTCAACTCTTCTCCCTGCAAATCAGCTAACACATTATCAAATTTCAGTTCTTGATGATGAGTTGGTGATGGTCACCACCATATGATCCTAGGTAATCAATAGGGAACATAATAAAATGATTGGTCTGTCCACATTCTCCACCTTTACAGCAACGGAGAGCAGTTTGTTGATTAGGGTATTAAATTCATTCAGATGATATTCCATAGTCAAACCCTCAATGCTCAGATGGTAAAGTTGTTTTTTTTCAGGAAAACCTTATTTGTTGCTGATTTAGTCTCATACAACTTCCTAAGTTTCTCCCAAATGGCTTCCGTAGTCTTTTCTTCAGCAACATTGACCAAGATAGAGTCTGCTAGGCAAAGATGAATTGTAGAAACCGCTTTCCTATCTAGCTTTTTCTAGTTTTCATATGCCATGCCACTTGATTTTTTCACAGCCCCTTTCAAGGCTAGGGCTTGCTCATTCTGAACCAACAAATCCTCCACATTCATCTTCCAGAGGGAGAAATTATTGTTGTCAAACTTCTCAATCTTAAACTTGGTTAAACTTCCTATTGCAGCTCCCACTCATAGAAAACCCTATGCCCGCGACTTTTTCAAGTTCTAATACCAGATTTTAGAAAAGATATTAAAGCAAAAGCAAAGAACAATAACTATAGAACACAAGATTTACGTGGAAACCTTGCTATGTGCAAATTAAACCATGAAGCAATGACAGGCCCAATATTTTATTATTGCTCGACAAAAAACATACAATGCTTTCTTCTCTTATATTACAATGCTGATCAAGAAGATAGCAGCAAAAACAGAGCATCTATGCAGAGGTATAACGGTGGGAGGGGCAGAAACAAATAAATGAAGATTGAATGCCTTCATTACAATTGAATGCCAAGAGTTGACTAACTCGATCCATTAACCAAACTCCAAGGGTTGTTAGAGAACCCAGCTCTTGACAACAATCCCATATTTCCAAATGATAGTATTGCAATCTTGCTCAACTCCTTTATTAGCCAAAACATCCGCATGTTTATTGTTGTTCTTTAGAATGTGAAAAAGATTTAATGAATTGAACTCCTTAGCAATACATAGCAGAGAATGATGAACTTTTATGGACAGCTCCATATAGTTTCTTAAGAGTTTTCTAGCTTCCGTTATAACAATAAGGGAGTCACCAAAGACCATTAATTCTTCAATCCCCAAGCTAGATGCTATCTCCAACCCTTTGAGGAGAGCAAGCCACTCTGCAGTATTGTTTGATTTTTTACCTAATCCCCATGAAAACTCTTCTCTTTTGTTCCTTTCTGAGTGATAGATGACTCCTCCCGCACCTGCCAACCCAGGAATATCTTTATGCACTTTAACAATGGATCAATTTTTCTTTTTTCTTTTACATGGCATTAAGATAAACCGAAACGGCATGGTGCTCAAGGTTCTTCATGCATTTATTGGCCTACAATTAACTATTAATATTAATTAATCATGATATGCCATATGTGGCATATCGAGAAGTGCTTTTGTGTGAAAGGTTATCAGTGAATTTTTCTTTTCTTCAATTATTTCTTGTGAAATATAATTTTCTTCATGATCAATAACTTGAATCACTTACAAACGTCCACTAAATCCCCATGTTTAGCTGTCTTTATGCTTTTCTTTTCTGTTAGACGTAACTCTTGAATATTATAGCTTTTATGTGGCAGAAAGCAAGTATAGTTGCAACAGTGGTTGCAAATGCCCTCGATAGAAGGAGAATGTTTGCTCAGGTCAACAGTTTCACTGCTGTCTTCATCCTTATTGGCCAGCTCACTTTAACGGTAATATTTTAAGTTCTAGCAATCCCTTTTATATGTGGCCTTATTTTCTGCAGATTTCCCCTATGGAACTGAATGTCAAAAGATGAATTTTACTGTTTGAAAGTGATGTTTTTGACATAAATTTGAAAACGGTAAAATTACAAGTCCTGAGTATTTTATTTGAAAATTGCTTATAGGATTCACTTTCACTAAGGCTTATCTATTTGGCTTTCAACTCACAGGGTCAGATACTTACAACTGCTGGAGTAACTACAGCAATATGTGCAGCTCCAGTAGTCGCTATTGCAAACATGACTGCAATTGCCATCTGGCCAACCTGGATTGTGGTGGCGATATCTGAGACTCTGCGAAAGGTCAGCCTATTTCACATTTATCAGAAGTAATTCTCAGGACTTATTATGATTAGTTTCTTTGAGTTATCTGCCCAAAGTTTTCCTGAAAGATTCAACAACAGGCCTTTAGCTAACTTGAATTTATTTCATCTATTGTTAGACTGTTCTGCAATTCCAATGACAACTCGAATTGCACAAAGGTGACATTTTTGAGAAAAGTAGGATCAGATTCACGTCTGTTGTATAATTAATTGCCAACAGATTGCCTCTGATTGTACCACAGGATCTTTGTCATGAGTGTGTTGATCGAATCCATCAAAATTCTTTTGTTATAAGGGTCTCAATCAAAGCCATCAAAATCCCCTGCTTATAGTTTTCAGTTGCCCCAATAGCCAAGCCATGTATGGTACTATTTTTTGAGGTTTGAACAATCAATTCTCTACGGTGGGGAAAACTTGATTTTAACCAAGACAGCCATTTGCCTTCAGCCATTCTTATATTTTTCCAAGGAAGCTATTCATCTATGTTAGGCTGGTTATTGATGATGTAGTTTTCTCATATTAATCAGCAATGGCAAAAAAGGTTGTTGGCACAAGTCACATATTTATAGTTGGTATCTCGTCTCCCTTATCCATATTCCATATAATGATGGCCGGACATCTTCTAACTTTGACTGAATGGTAGCAACTTGAAACAGATGGCAAATAATTTTTACAACTGCTCAATTGGTTTTTGTCTGCTAAATTGCGTGCCGCAGCCAAAATACAATCATTTTAGTCTTGTTTAATTCTTCCCCTTGAATAATTCTTGTGGACCTCTGTTTTTCATTCAAAAGTCAATAGTAGGATATGAGTAATAGCATGAGGTGAATTCAAAGAAGAAACATAACATAATGCTTTTGCAGGTCCTAAATTATGTTCTTACACGGCCTGGTAAGGAGGTCCTGTTCACTGTTGTTACACGAAACGAAAAGTACAAGGCCAAGGTGAGTTCTATTCTGTTGGGTTATTCTGATTACTGCTTTACTGTTCTATGCTAAAAGTGATGTTAATGCAGGTCTGCATCGATGTGCTTGTGCAAAGGTTAGGAGATGCTGCAGCAGCTGGAATCTACGAGATACTCCAGGGATCGCCTAATAAAGGACCTTCAATGGTTGCACTGTGTGCCCTGCCGGTCTGTGCTTTCTTTTTTGTTTAGCATTAGTTACTTCACATTCAGTTTCATATCTTTCACCAGGCTGACCCATAATGTGAATGTAGGTCTGTTTTGCATGGTTCGGTGCAGCGTTTTCTTTGGGGCGTAGACAAGCTCGTCTTGCTAATTCTCATGCCATTTCTTCATAATCATCTCATGTAATTTGTATCATGTTTTTAATTCCAGTCAAATTCAGATTTAAATTGCAGTGTTCTTCTACAAGATAGACACCTACTGTGGACCAGCACTGCTGGTGACCATAAAGCAAAACCAGACAACTGGCAAGATAGCGGGATGAGGACGATGACCATCATGTGTTGTCAATATTCAAGGGTGGTTTTCATGCATGTCCTCTTCTAATTATTGTTAACAAAATTTTAGTCTCTTGTTCATAGATGTATCCTTTGGTCATGTCCATTTCATCTAAATAGTCTCATGCAACAGATGCCATTCTAAAAGTAATAATTTTTTCTGATTCTTTTGCGACATTTATATGCTTACTGTGCAGTTTAATACACTGATTTAATGCATTGTCATCTTATTTACCTATTGGGTTTACTCTAGACGATTGCTAGTAGTTTTAACTGTTGGTATTCTTATATTTAGTCGAGCAGCTCATAGACACCAAAAGTTGGTTCTCCACACCCGAAACACATCACAAATAGAAGGAAACAATCATGGGGGTTGTCATGTAATGCTTACTTGCTAAATCATCTATACTGGTAGTGTGATCATTAAGCCAATCTATTATTTGTTCAGTGAATAGTCTTTTGCCCTACTTGTTAGTGAACTTTTTCTGCTTATCGTTTCACATTAAATTTCATATCTGTTACCAGGCTGGCCCATAATGGGGATGTCGGTCTGTTTTGCATGGTTAGTTGCAGCATCTTCTTTGGGGCATAAACAAGCTCGTCTTTCATTATCTCATGCCATTTCTTTATCACCATCTCATGTGATTAGCATCATTTTTTATTCCAGTAAAAAAATCAGATTTAAATTGCTGCGTTCTTCTACAATTGAGGCAACTACTATCACTATGGACTGGTACTGCTGGTTACCATAGAGCAAAACAAGATATCTGACAAGATAACAGGATGAGGACGATGATGATCATGTGTTCTCAATACTCAAGGATGGTTTTCATTTATGCCCCCTTCTGATTGATTTAGACAAAACTCTATTCTCTTGTTGTTCTTTGATGTCTCCTTTGGTCATGTGACATGTCTATGTCATCTAAACGGTCTCATGCAACAGGTGCCATTCTAAAAGTATATTAATCACTGGGGTCGTCATGTAATGCATACCTATCTAATCATTTACTGGTAGTGTGATCAGTAAGGCAATCCATTATTTGTGCAATGAATAGTCTTTGACTCTGGGGAAAGTTCTACAATCAGTTCTCAATAGTCCCCATGAATGCCCTACTCCTTGAACCACTGGCATAAAATTGTAGACAGTCACTATAGGACATGCCTGGACAAGTAGAGTGATCTATCAACATAGGACAAGCATATAGACCAATATGGCTCCTATATGACTCATCCACTGTAATAATGATGAGCAAAAGATGGTGCTTCTCGGAGCCTTTAAGCTTGTCACTACCTTGTAGGGAGGAGAATGATAATGCAGCATTTGGAATCCAATTATTACCTTTCATTTTAGCTAGAATTCCTTGTTACTCTTTATGTAGTAAATAGTAAATACCATAAACTTCTGCACACACATATAAACACACACAACTTTGATGGGAAAGCTTGAGTGATTGAATGCTTTGTGCCTTATTTAGTAGTACCATTTGTGAAATGTGGGGAAGTGCCTGGGGTTTCTCCACAAGGTTTTACTTGGAAAAAAAATATAGACACACACACAGACATTGTGAATCATATGGCCATCCAAGATGAAAGCTTATTCAATCGTAGTGGAAATGATGATCAATAGCCAGGAGATACTAATTTTCTCTCATCTAGGTGGTTCATGTGACTACCACAAACACCATTATGATCTGTTTTTTGGCAGATGAATTGATTCGTAACTCATGGCGTCTTTGTGTGGTGTCCTAGTACAAATTTCTAGTATCACAAAAACTAACAAAAATTGACAGCTCCTACATATAAAATAAGAAATGTGCAATACAAGGTATAGAGCTTGGGTTTCCGCGATTCCAATTTTAGGCTTCTAAAAGGAACAATTAAATATACAAGGAAGGAATTGCATTTCCCAACTATCACTTTTCTGACTTCTGAAATCCTATATGTTTTCTTATATCTGTTTTAGGAGGACCCATCATTCAAAGTTTATTATATTGTTTATAACATAATAGCTTTTAGTAAAAACTCTGTATCTTGAATCACGTGTCACAACAGTTCAACTGGGTTTCTAGAAGTCTATTGGTCAAGTTGGTGGTCAATGTTAAATCATCTTCTAGTTGGTGTAGATCTGACACAGATCATGCCTGCCCCACTTTGAGGATCATGGGCCTCTACCATCTTAAACACCAAATGGACAAATTGCCTTAGAGTTGGTCTTCCATTGATAACTTGGGGTTTGTGTTAGTTGTGCTTATTTTTCAATCTTATAGTGTATGGGGACCATCCCTGGTCTTTTTCTCACAATTTGTAAAATGACGTCTTTTTGAAAAGGTTGATTTAGTTTTGGAATCAAATAAGTCACGTCAAGCATATTGATCAGATTGGTTTTTTCCCTCTTTTACCATCAATGGCTTGAACAACTTGGGCTTGTCCTTGTTACACTCAATGACTACTAAGTATGGTGTAGATCTAGTTTGAAGGCATTAATACCTATTGACTCTATGACATGCAATGGTCCCCATTTGATTGGTCCCAACACAAGATCAAGAGACTAATATTCACTTGAATTAGTGTTTGCCATTATGTTCCTTGTACTTAGATGTCGCAATCTTTTTAACAAATATAAATAAAAGACTAATTTTAAATAATAAAAACTAATATAAGTAAATAACAATTAATAAATATAAATATAATTAGTAATTAATGAAAGGTCAAGAGACATACTTGTTCACCTTCATGGCCAGTGATTGCTTATATATGTAAATTGTCACGAAGGTATTGTATCATCATTCATTCAATCAATTATTTATCATTCAATATATATTTTTCATAACATTTATGTTATTTAACTTTCGATGCTACATTGGAAAAAAAGATACACAAATTAATCTTCAATTGAGGCCAAAAACTCAAATACTATGACATTGAAACTCATGGGAAATATAAAAAATAAGGAACTAACAATCATTGAAGATTTGGGTAGTACTCATTATTGCATATACATCAATGTCACTAAGGAATTAAATCTCTTTTATACCTTTCAATGGACCTCACTATTAAGGTTGTTGATGGGCGTTGGGTAAAAAAAGGAAGATGTCATAAAATCTCAATTCAAATATAAGGGCTAGAACTGCAATCAGGATTTTATGTGCTACCACTTGATGGAATGGATATGGTGCTAGGTGTAGAGTGGTTAATGCAATTGGGCACTTATACCACCAACCTTAAAGAACATTTTATGGAGTTTCACTGGCATGGCCAACAATATTAATTATATGGTATTGAAGGGTCTGCTCTAAAAATGGATGAATTACTACTAATGACAAAAGTGTAAAAAACCTATATGAACAGACAACAACATAAGCAAGGCAAGTGTGTACCTAAGCGTCCTCAATGTTTCACGTTAAGAAACCAAGTCAAACAACTCGAGGGTATGATACAAATATTACAAAAGAGCTTCACCAACACTCAAATGAAGGAGAAAATTGAACTCTGAAAACTAAGCAAGGACAAGTATGAAGACGCCATGGGAGCAAGCTCAGCTAGATAAAACTCAATTTATTATGCCTTGAGGACAAAGTATTCCTTAAGAGAGTAGCAATGTGACAAATATAAATAAAAGACTAATATTAAATAATAAAAAATAATATAAGTAAATAACAATTAATAAATATAATTAGTAATTAATGAAAGGTCAAGAGTTATACTAGTTCACCTTCATGGCCAGTCAATGTCTATACAGGTAAGCTGTCACGAAGGCATTGCATCAACTTTCATTCACTCAATTATTTATCATTCAATATATGTTTTTTAGAACTTTTTTGTTTTTCAGTTCCGTTGCTATAATCTCTACTTCTTTGATATGCTTAATGAACTTTTCAACTTGTCTCTTCACCACCATGTCTTGTCTACTTCTCAAAAAACATGCTCTACATTCCAATATTAGTGGAAGTTGAAGGTGGGGGTCATACCTTCGAGTGATTTGTTGGTGGAACTATGAATTTCTTATACATGACAATTGTACATCTTGTTATGACGCTACAATGAGCATTCAACAAAGGATATAGAAAACAACAATTTACATTTTCAAGGATAATAGAAAATAACACCGTTATAAAAAATGTTGTCTTTTCAAGCATATAAAGGTATTACCTTATAATTTACATGGCCAAACTTACATGGTATCAATGACAAGGGCGAAAGCATCAACGTTGACATATTGATTGAAAGTTTAGATGAGTCAATGCAGATCCTTTAACTTATGAAAATCCTCTAGTAAGGTTGAACTCATGACCAAAACTACGAAGGAAATTAGGGTATATAAGTTGGTGCAATAAAGTCCAAATTGAAATTCCTAAAATTGATGGTGAAGTAGTGCCAAAAAATATCATTAGGGTCAATCACAGGCAACACAAAATAAAAATGAAGATGGGATCCCCTAAAAAGAAACTAATACACAAAAGACCAAATGCAAGAGCTAACTATAAAATATATTTATCTTTATCTTAGGAACATTGATAGGATCTAGGTCCCAGGGAAAAAGGAAATAAAACCTACAAAACCAAATGGGACAAGGAAATCACAACCTAAGACACTAAAAGTGAAAGGAATCATCGACATAGAAATGTAATGATACTTGTAGATTCTGGTAGTACTCATCATTGTATAAACATTGATGTCGCTAAACAAGTAAAGATTTTTGTGTACCCCACCAAGGACTTGACGGTGATGGCCGCTAATGGACGAATGCCAAGAGAGTAGGAAGATGTCATAAACTTAGTACAAATACAAGAATTGGAACTACAAACATATTTTTATGCTCTACTACTCAAAGATATGGATACGATGCTAGGTACATAATGAGTGATGCAGTTTGGCACTAATACCGCTAACCTTGAAAAAGAGTTCATGGAGTTTAACTAGAAAGGTTGACATTATAAACTATAAGGTGTTGAAGGTTTTTCTCTCAACAAAGGTGAAATACAACTAATGAAAAAACATAAGAAGCACATACAAACATACAACAACAAAAGCAAGGAAAATATGTTACCAAGGTGCTCTAAGGTTTTACGTTAAACAACAAAGTCACCATAGTTTAGAATAAATAAATACAAATGAACTTCACCAAAAATCAAAGTGAGAATGAAGTCAAATCCCTAAAACCAAACAAACACAAAGATGATGCCACCACATAAACATGCTTAGCTAGGGAGAATCCTATTTACTTTGCTTCGAGGACAAAGCATTCCTTAAGGAGGTGGCAATGTAATAATAATAATAACAATATAGTAATTAATTTAATAAAAGGTTAAAGGGCACAAAGCCATTCACCTTGTGACAAGTCAATGCACATAAGTATGCCATCACAAGACTCATTGGAATGTCATCATATCATCATCGTATCAATCAACCATTAGTCAATATATATCTTTATCAATCTACATAGTTTTTTTTAAGTAACATACCCTGTGGAATCCTCTTGGGCACTTCCCTTCATTCCAAGGATGGTAGCCAGGGTAACCTTATATACTTTAGGGCATAAAGTCAGGTCAATAACTCTTGAATAGATCATATCTAGATCATCAACGATCGACTCACTAATAGAAACATGTTACAAAGTGGGGTTTGAACTTAGGTGGGGGTGTAACAATTATTCCTCACAACTGCTCTAGCTACACCTAATTGATCGTAAACGACATTGTTTATTCCAAGGACCTTCATTTTGACTATTGATCCTAGAAGGTGCCAAAGATCTACTATGGCTTGAAGAGACATGCCAATAAGTTCATTTTAAGAAATTGTTTGACTATGGGATGATGCACTTGGTTGTAGAGTCCAGCATAATCATCAAGGTAGATTGCACATTATAGATCAAAGTGGCAAATTGACTTTGTGTAGTGGATTTGCTAATACTTTAGTTGTACAATTCTAGCGCTATGCCCAAGTCACACAATCAACATGTTTGGTTGCATGCACCCTTGTCTTGAGCACTCTTATTGTGGACATAGACTTAGTGTGATGTTATCATGGATGTGTTTGCATAGATAGAGAACTCAACGAGTATTCTTGCATGGAATTCCAACATTAATAACAAGTACAAGTATTGATCCACTACATGAAGTGTTTAGCATGGCATGGGACATCCCTTTGACAACCATAGTGGTATTTTAATTTAATTACTGTGCAATAATGAGCTCTTATACAACTTGAGATTCAACAATCTCTTTGTCTCTTCATCTCCTCAAAATATGTGCAATTATGTAGTTCGAGATATAAACATCTGAGAAATGAATGATTTGATACCCTTTGTAGATTATTTAAACATCTTCATTTTGTAAAGGCATTCACTTGGATGTCCTTTGTTGTTGTAAGCTTCACACTATTCATATCTCAATGTTATAGATTTGCTTCATTGATGAAAATTTGGATTTGAGTGATCACTCAATGTGTGAATGATTGATGAATTCATTTATGTTTTGTCTAATTAGCTTCATTGTTTTTCATGCCACAGTCTAGTGATTGTGTATGTGAGTTGAGTTATTATTATGGTTGCATTAATGTTGTTGTCATACATTTGGATAAACTATTCACTTTGTAGGAATACATATGATTATGTTAGGGATGTAGTGGTACAAATTAGTGGGTTTGACTTTTACCACATGGATAATGGTGACATAATTCCAAGTGACGTTGGGTGGGCCTAATGGTTAAGAGCATGTGTTTCCTCTTAGGAGGTCACGGGTTCAAATCCAGAGGGGGGTAGTGTATGTACACCTCTGTAGACTTTAGCAGTTAAATCGTTGCGCAGAGGGGGTCCCTTGTCCCACAAACAAGGGGGTCTCATACACCAATTTGGTGTCTCGCTTGGCGGTGACCTTAAAAATAGATTATTATTATTATTATTATTATTGTATTCTTGGCCATATGGGAGGTTTGTTACCTAGGAATTTGAGGGAATATATCCAATAGTTACTACTCCCTTCTAAATTTCTTTTGCTAAGCAAATGGTACCAAATGTCTATATGCTTGGAGAAATCATGAAATAATGGATTCTCAGAGAACTTGATTCAACACTAGTTTCATAGTGACATAATTGTAAGCTCCTCTGTATGATTGAACACTTATGATATCAACTTGCATAGTTTGATAGCCTCAAAACTTGTTGAAGAGGTTATCATGCCCTCTATCTCTACTAAAATTAATGTCATTGCTACTTGCTTGTTGAACCGAGATATCATACCTAACCCTAAGCTTAAACAAAACCTTGAAGTGTTTTTTCTAGCGCTAACATCACCTACCCAATGCAAATCCACAAAGCCATGCAACATCAACTCTCCATCCTCAATATACCTTAACGCATAATGAAATGTGCTCTTCATGTAGTGGGTCACACACTTTTCCATAGTCCTATGAATCCGCCTTAGCTCAACTATGAACTAGCTCAGTTTATTCATTGCAAACCAAATATTATGTTGAGAATTCACCAAATACAAGAGGAACCTATCAACTACCTATACATTGTAGAATCCACCGAATCTTTACACAGTAAACTTTAGATTCAGAAGCATGGGAGAAGTGAGGGGCTTGTAATCCATCATCTGAAGTTGCTTTGGAATCTCTAATGTGTATTTCCCTTAACCAAGGAAGACCTCAATTGGCCACACCTCAAGAGCAAAATATTGTGCATAAGGCTGATATCCTACATATCAAATTCAGAATCCAACTACTTCCCTTGCCCCATGCACCATGTTATCAGCTTCTCAATGTTGCCTATAAGGATTAGGACATCTACATATAGGACTGAAACTAAAAAATCGGTTTGATTAAGCATATAGTTAAGTTCAAGGTTTGCAACAGTTTTGGTGATGCCCATATTCTAGAAGTACTCATTAATTTATGAGTACCAAGGACACAATGCTTACTTTAGCTTGTACATGGCCGCCTTCAACTTGCATACATAAGTGTGTTGTGCATGTACTTCAAAACCCTTAATCTAATTGACACTTAATCCTTTTCCATTTCAAAATGTCATCTCTACATTCATCAATATAAATACCAACTGAAATAAGGTGTAAAATACATAATTACCATTATTAAAGTGTATCTTGCAACTAGAGAAAATATGTCATCCTAGTCAACTCTACTTGAAGAGAACCTTGATGCAACATATCTTGCTTTGTACTTATGCACATTCTCATTAGTTGCCTGCTTCACCTTGTACAACCACTTGGAATGAAGCATTGACTTGTCCTTCTATGTCAACTTTATTTCCCTAACACCATTATGCAAAATGGAGTGATACTCCTTTGCCATTGCATCTCGCCACACATGCTTTGAATTTGCCTCCTCAAAACTAGAAGGCTCCACAACAATGCAACATAATTGGGAAACTTATTAAGAGGATGAATCTACCTCTTCTACCTCTACCTCTATTGGAGGCTTCAGAGACTTAGAGGACCAAGCATCCTCCTTAAACTTCAATACTTGACTCACTACTATCTTTCATTGTGATGGAACATAGATTTTGTAAGCCTTGGATGACACATTGTAAGAATACCCTTAAAGCTTCGAGTTCAAGCTTGTTTAACATCTCCTCTAGAATATGAATGCAGACATGACTCCTAAATACGTGAAAATGAAAAACATTTGGTTTCTCTCATGAGAAAGCTTCCTCTAGAGTCGCGTCCTTCAACACCCAACACAGAAATATTTTTAGCACATAAACAACACAATTGCATGCCTTTGTTGAAAGGAACATGGGTAATTGTAGGCCACGAATAATGCCTTTGTTGTCTTTACGATGGTCCCATTATTCCTCTAAGCAACCCCATCATGCTGAGAGTTGTAGTCATTCAAATCGTTGATCCATACATCCTTGCAAAAAGTACAAAATCCTCAAAGGTATACTTGCCTCCATTGTCAAACCTCAAAATCTTAACTTGTTTACTCATCTAATTGTCCATAAGATCTTTGAACTCTTAGAAATTCTTAACACGTCATCGTTAGTCTTCATTAAGTAGATGCAAGTTTTCCAAGAGGGGTCATCAATGAATGAAACATAGTAAATGCTACCTGTTAATGAAGGTGTTGCCATAGGTCCACACAAATTTTAATGAATCAAATAAAGAGTACCTCTTGATCTGTGCTCACTTCTTAGGAAAGTAGCATTGTCATGCTTTCGAATGCACATCCATTCCACAGTTAAGTCCTCTCAATCTTAACATTTGGCATTCCCTACACCATGTCCTTCAAGAGAGGTAAGCCTCCATAATGAAAGTTCCCTAATTGTCTCTGTGCCATAACTCAAACATATTGTCTTTGCTATGCACCAAGGATCCATGCTTGGTCAAATATGCTAGCAACCTTTAAGGGCACCCTCACGCACTTCTTTGGCCAAAGCTTGACCATAATGTACGCTGTGTTTTTTTACGATCACTTGATGATCATCATACTTGCCCACACATTTCATTTTTGTTAAGCAAGAAATTGAAAGAATTTTCTTTATTAATCTAGGAACCAACAATACATCATGTAGCTCAAGAATATCACTTGATGGCATGCATAATGAGATTGAATCCATCACAATCATTGAGTATGTGAACTGATACTGAATCTGTTCCAATCATTGGGTATGTGGGATCATCACCAAGCTTCCCCTACTTGTGAGAATCTTGTTCTTGCAATCTTAAGGAAGATGAAATGTGGGTTTCCATGTGTCTGAAAGCTCCCCTCCCCACATACCATCCAACACCATAAATAGTGTTAGTGGAAAGACATGACAAGATGGCATTACAACAAATTTAGGGTCTAAAATAGCCTCATAAGAAAAAAAATTACATTCACAAAAATCTATAGAATTTCACACTGATTAATATTTTAATAAAATCATCTCAAAATGTGATAAATATTCTTGAAATACTAAATATACAATGTTTTATATTATCACTACCTCCAATCCTTAAAAACATAAAAATCACTTTAATTAAAATCATAAAAGAAATTATATATAAAAATTTATGTTCCGTAAATGTTATAAAAGATCTTATATTATAAAATATATTCTATGTATTAGTTAAAAATTAACCTTTAATATATATATATATATATATATATATATATATATATATATATANCGTTCGATCGGTGCAAATGGTCGGGTGGAAAGCTAACGCCAATAAATTATGATATAAATTTAATTTTTTTTATCAATATATCATTTATTGTGTGCACACGAATCTAAATCTTGCATTAGTATTTTCAATTTTTCATATAGCCAATCAACTTTGATTTATTCATAAAATCTAAAAACCATGCAAACACATAAGAATGAAAAAAACAACTATCTTTTATTCCTTTTCTATCCTAACTATTACAATGAAGGTTCAACCTCTTATAATTGCTATCTGAGATTTTTGAAAATTAGTAATTTTAGAAAATTCTCGCATGACTCTAAATCTAACCACGAACTAGAGTGACACTAGTTGTCAACTCACTTTTCTAATTATGTGCATAAACTAAGAGATAATTGATATTTACAAATTTAAAAAATCCCGCAAAAACACTAAAAGCCCAATTTGAGGCCTTATATGGAGGAATTTGGTCCCCAAAAAATGTCGAAAAGGTTCAATCATAAGGATTTGTATTAGTCACTAAAGTGAACGTTCCGAAACAAAACTTCTTGTTAAATTTGAGCCCAAACAGATAACTAAGTCAAAATTTATGACCCTTGAAAATACTTGCATCATTCTTTAATTTTTTTTCCATCTTTCATAAATCCCTGCATCATTCTCCTCTGGTTGAAAAGCACGTAGCTCCTGCACGTTGTTGTCTTCAAATTGCTGCCACTTAACGAGATCTAGATTTAGTAAATCCACCTCTGTAATCCACATGTACTCTCTGTTGGTACTAAGCCTTCCCACTGGACCATATATCGGTTCTATTGACCTTATCGAGTATGAAGGGTCTCCTTATCTAAGATATGAAAAATATTTTCCTTTTTCTTCCTCATAATGGCTTGTTTCCAATCCACCTCCACCTCACTATTGTCACCCAGATTGTCTCCATGGAAGATATATAAATTAGAAATGTTAAACACAAGGGAAATATTTAGATCGGCTAGTAAATCAACCTTATAAGCATTTTCATTAATTTTCTTGAGAATCTTGGAAGGACCAATTTTCTTATACTTCAATTTGTGGTAGGTTCCTCTAGGAAACCGCTCTTTCTATAAATAAACCATCACCAAATTACCTTCATTAAATACCTGATGTCATCGATGAGCATCTTTTATAATTTTGTTCTGCTCGTTACTAGCTTGCAACTTATGCCTCACTTGTTACTTTAATTGTTGAATGTGTTCTGCAAATGCTTCCTCATCATCATTAATTCTATCCCAAAGCGGTAGTTTTACCAAATCTAAGACACCCACGTGATTTCTACTGCAAACAACCTGAAATGGATATTTACCTGTAGATCTATTCACTGAACTATTGTAGGAAAATTCTGCTTGAGGTAAAGCCAAATCCCACTGCTTGGGTTTCTCTTCGGCAATGCTCCGTAACAGGTTCTACCAAAATTCGATTTTCTACCTTGATTTTCCCATATGTTTGAAGGCGATAGGCATAGTTGAACTGTAACTTAGTCCACATTTTCTTTCATAAAGTCCTAAAAAAACTACCCAAGAACAAAGTATTTCTATCAAAGGTAATAGTTTTTGGAACACCATGCAATGTAACAGAGGTGCTTTTCTTTATTATCTCTTGGTTCATATTACTGTGCGAGTCAAAGTAGATTATAAATTCAAAACATCTTTATTACCCCTTTGAAAAATGAGCTAGAAAGTAAGGAATCCAATTGACTTCAGTCTTTGGTATGCATAAGTACAAGTAACCTTTGCATAGTGTAATCTATTAGATTATTCAATGGAAAACTGCATTCTCGTTATTTGAAACTCTCAACATTTCAAGCCTTATGCTAGGTCTGCTAAAAGTTTTGGAAACATCACAAACATGGCCATTCTTATTGTTCCCATCAATTAATAATAATTCTTATTTCAAGAATCAAAGTCTTAATCAAGTAATTTCAGTTTGTGATTCGTAAGTGTTACATCCCTTGATTGTGCATTATTTTTTAAGGTATTTTTGACACCAACACACCTATATCCTTTGTACCGTTGTTTGTGAATTTGTAACAAATACTTCTATCATTCTATTCTATTAGTTGCACATAGATAAATGCATTACTAGATGTCTAGTTAAATAAGATTCAGAACAATATACGAACGTCCCTAACTATTCAAATCTTAACGTATGGCATATCAATGATCTATGCAGACTTTGGATGCACTATTTTGCTTACATCTCATATATGTGCCCTGCTTTATCAACATCTCATATATATTTTAAAAATGTAACATGATAAAGTAAACATTGTAAAATGTCGAAAAATAATAAAGATGTAATGTATGGAGCAAGAGGATTGAAAAAATCAATCAATCTGTAAAAATGGGAGGGATAAGATTGAGTCTCCCATTTGGTCCTGGATAATTTAGGCAAAATATCTCGAATGAAGTAGGAGAGCATGAATGACTGAGCTTACCTGTTGTTGAAGCCCGAATTGGTGGATTGTTGTTGATGCCTGAACTTGGGGATTGTTGTCGAGGTATCCTTGGATGAGAGTTCAGGACTGAATGTGATTAGCTGTTGCTAAAGCCCGAGCTGGTGGATTGTTGTTGAATCCTAAATTGGTGGAGTGCAGTCAGGACACAGGGGTACCATGCCTTAACTGCATGGATCACTATTGGTTGGGTCATGACACAGACGACGAGGTGGACCTACGTCTGGCGGTTATTGCATGAATATTTTTCCGACGAGGAGAGTGTAGGAAGCCGGGATGGATAGAGGGTCTCTACCTCACTGAGTAAGCCAATACTTCCCCACATTACCATCCGGTAGAGGTGGTAAGCCGCAGGCCTGACCTTAGAGGATTGAAGGCTAGAACCCATGACCTCCCTTCAAACCAAGAAAGTGTGGGCACGTCTTACCAACTGAGCTAACCCTTGGGGCTAAGCTAACAAAGTAATCTATCTACTAGATCGACCCTAGGTCGGCCCAGGTGAAAATCATCAAGTAGATAGCTTACTCAGTATTAAATGGGTATAATAGATATATTGAATTGTATATTGTGGTATATGGGTAGTAGCGTATATATATTAATATTATATATATATCATGTGCTAATAAGTATATATAATTCTATGATAAATAGTGGTATATGTAGTGTGCATGCATATGGTTTTATAATTAGATGTATGTTTGATTTGCTTGTGTGATGTTATTGATAAATTATTCGGTGTGATGTAGATGTCATTGCCATTGATTAATGTATGGTATTTTGATTGATGTATTCTGATTAATGTATTCCGGTTGATGTATTTTGGTTGTTGTGCATGGTTGATGAACAATGGCTGATATTGAATAGATGATGTACATATGGTATTGTTTGTTGAATTTGTGAACCATTGATCTTCAGGAAAATGAGAGCAATAGTGAAGTGGGATTATGCAGTGGAATATCAAGAACAATGTACACTGAACAAGACAAATTTGATAAGATTTGATCAGTCAATTACAACATTAATCTTCATTAATTCAACAGTAATACATCAATGTTACAATAAGGATAATTTGAATCATGTGGATAGGATTCGAATCTACCAACTCAAGTTGACTGAATAGCTAACTAGGCATGTCTAAATCAATGCATGGGAGCCACTAGTCTAACTCTTGATGTTTAAATTAGTCTGACAATCAGTTAAACTAGTTAAACCAGTTAAACTAATGAGGTAGGTGGAAAAATGCGCCACTTCCCCATGTAGCCATGCAAAACTGGCCCTATACTAACTGAGAGTGATCTAACTAAATGTAATTGGAGGTTGACTCAGCATAACTACCTACCTACGACAACCAACTGATGGAGGCTGGTGGTGGCACTCAAAGTGGTCTCTTATAATGCAGAGATTGATCTAATATGCACATAAACTCATGCATGAACATGCAGTAAGTGGCAATTAACCTCTATATGTGTTTCCCACACTCTAGTACAGTAATAATGTCTCCCTAAATTAGGCAACATGATCAAGTAGACTATATATGGACAAGGGAGGATTATAATCCTAACATTGTTGTTGTCTTATGGTTAATTTTTGTACGGATGTTGTGTGACTAGATTGGGTTGTATGGTTAGTTGATGCATGTATGGTTTCCATTGTGATCGATATATGGTTGAATGGATGGATGGAATATGGTTGGTGTATTATGGTTATGAAGTATTATGGTTGACATTGATTGTTAAAGGTGTGGTATATGGATGTGTGTTAATATATGTAATGTATCTAACTAGTTATGATGTATGTATATACAATATAATGATGTTGTTTTGGGAATAGTAAGAAGGTTATATTGTTATATATCAAACATTCTCGTTGAAATATATCTTGGTTGGAAGAGTATTCTTGTGGCATTTTCTTATATCTTTGTTGGAAAGTATCTAGTGATAGTTCATGCATATTTGTTGAAAAATATATTATCTGTAAAAGTATCTTAATGCATTTAATGTACCCTTCATGCATTTCATTTATCTTAGAGTATGTGTATAATGTATGATTGAATTGATTAAAATGTGTTTCGGGTAGATGCATTTCAAGTGTTTTGATTTCATGCACCTTTGATGTATCTCATGTGGTTGATTAGAATTTGGTTCATGTATCTTGTATTTTGGAGATGAAGAGATTCTCCTTGATTTTGAGAACTGGTCTTGATGGCAACTTGAAATATGTTTATTCATGTGTTAATTGTTGTAGCTTAACCAACAAGTGTGCCCTCCATGACTGATAAGATCTGTTATATGATTCTACAGGTGGAATTACTGAGTCCTGACTACTAGAAAATGGTTTTTTTTTTCCTGCTAAGATTGGAATGAATGTATAGTTCTTCTGTAGTTCTAATTATTTGATGTTGTATGGCTATATATTACCATGTTATTGCGCCCTTGATGGCTGTAGTGAGCCTTGGGAATCGATGGAATCTTTGTTTAATCTTGCCAAATGAATTAGTTACAGATTCAATTGTTAATTGACTAGTTTTTGCTTGGAAATTTGATTGTTTTGACTGCTTTGAAAGATATGTTGGTTTATGCATGTTTATGGTTGTACTCGATCATGCTAGTGCACCCTTGGTGGCTGTAGAGTGCCACCATAGGCTAATATGCTTTGATTTTGGGCTCACAATTGGTTTAGCAAAGAATCAGATGCTTTCCGAATGATCTGGTTGTGAAATTGATAACAATTTGTAGATTTGATCTTCTGTATGAATTAATGGATGTAGATGGTAGCTCTGTATCTGTCATTTTTCATTATTGAATGGATGCATGTTAGCTTCAAATATGATATGAAAATTAATGAAAAACTATCAAAGGAAACGTTGTAATTCATATTTACGGAAGTGTTATAATTTGCATAGTTTAAATGTTGGAATAGTTGGTTTGTAACTATTTGCAAAGAATTATGTAAATATGATCATTTAATGTTTTAATAATGCTAAGGTCCAAGTTTAATGAGCATGCAAATCTGGTTTAATTTTCATGCTTGTACGGTCTTGCATTCGTATGAGCTTTTGGGGAGTTTTATAATTGTATTTTAGTGCCGCAATTTATTTTAATGGTTGAATGTTTGCTTTATTTGGCTCGATAGCTGGATGGCTTGATGGCCTAGCCTTATAAACCTTATTATGTTGTACTTTGACTCAATTCAACTTTCCCCTTGGCCATTTGGTGCCTTTGGCCTTAGTTTTGGGGTCGGGTACACTACACCACCTAATGATGACCAACACAAATCGAGTGAAGATCAAAGTTGTCACACCCTAACACAAGTTGCTAAGAAGGTAGTAGTGCATAACTTGATGACATTCAAAGTAGTCTCAAGGAAAACTAGTAACTTTGACTTCCTACACATAGTGTATATATAAATCCTTAATTAGAATACTAGCTTAATAGACAATGGTTTTTCTACATAGCGTTGTCAAAGCCATGAAATTCAATGATACTACCTTCATTAAGCGCCAAGAGAGATGAAATTCCATATTGTCATCACTGATATTATCTTCTTTCCCAACTAGGACATTGTATAAATTCAAGGTCACTAGAGGCTCAATCATAACATTGCACAACCAAACTTCTGAAATCAAGACTTTAGTTTTGTTTTTCCAGTATCTTTGGGAATAGAGGTCGCTAGTAGATGTAGAAGTAGAGGTAGTGAACAATCCCTCTAGTTTTCCGCCTGAGAAGAAGCTTGAGATGGGGGACTGACCTTGCTCCCAATGACTAAGGCCTAGAGGTTTTTATAAGTTGACTCTCCTATAGAGATCAACTTGAGAAGCTGGGATTCTAGAGCAACACCATTCTTGTTATTCCATCACAGTCGCTATAGGATTCGAACACACTAAGATTGATCTCAAGAGGTATGAGCACATGGTCAATTAGATAGTCTAGCTAAGTAAGTATGGAACAATCACAAAATAGTAGTAGAAACAAAATAATGATCAAGTATAATACAAGGCATAATAAGTTCCATGAAACCTTATGTTGGGAATGCACAACTTCTAAGAACCTATTAATGCATTAAATACAAATACACAAAAAATTAAAGGAGTTTCATGTATATTTTCCCAAATGTTTTGATCAAACTCAAGTTCGAAATCTTCAAAAAATCTTAAAGTCACATATCTTAGTTGTAGAAATTACATAATGAGAATGCCTTAGGAGTATTTGAGGGTGTTGAATCCATTTATGCATTCAAAAACACAATTTAAGTGCTTCCAAATTTGAAATTTGAAATATACCAAAATAAAATTATCCAATTCAAACAAAATACCATAAAAAAATCCAAAACATAAAATAAATAAACTAAACTACTCCAAAATTAAACTAACTAAATATAAACAACCATAATATTCAAGTTTTTCCTCCACTAGACACCTTCAAATCTCCTCTTATTTTGTTATTTCCTTTATTAAATATAATTTTTTATCCTTCTTTTTAAAGCATGCTTTAAAAACTCTTATGTAAAAAACAATACATACCTCATAGTACCGTATTTAATAAAATATATCTTTCTATTATACAATATATAATATATATACCTAATAATACCATATTTAATAAAATATGTTTTCGTATTATACAATATCCAATATATTTACATATTGTAAATTAAAGTTATAGTTAATCTCAATGGACGGTGTACTAGTTTGGATCTTTGTAATTTAGTAGACCCACGTTTAATTCTAGATAAGCTTTGACGTAAAAAATATAAATTTACATGAATACAATAAAAAATATAAATATACATGAAAACAATCATGAGGTATTGAAGTTCAAACCTGAACTATATTAAGACAACAATGAAGACCAATCCTGGCTCTCACTCTCAACCGCTTGATCATATTAACCTAACTCGTTATTTATACGATTTTTCCTGTTCGGACCCGCCAAATACAGAAACAACAATTTGTTTTACATCAAAAATTCAAAAGGCATTTTCTACGCAAACACAAATCTCAAGCGTTTTATACGCCAACAAACATATGAAACGTGTACTGAATTTTGTAAACAACAAATATCTGATAAACCCTTCACGGAATATCCATTTCCCTTTGTATTTCCGAGGCTGCGGCTACGCGAGGTTCGATACGCAGGTTCGGGATAGGCACGGAAGAGGAATGACTGGCTGGTCCAGTATGTCGGTTCCCATTAATGTAGAATTGCAATCCACAGCCCCGATGCAAATCAAGAGGAGCACGAGGAGCTTAAACCCAGTAAGCGCAATGCAATGCAATGTGATTGAACTGAATTGAGTATCATATGGTTAAAGATATGATATGACATTTCTCTCTCTCTCTGTTGGCAGATATTCTGAACTATGTCGGGAGCTAAGCCTAATAAGAAAGGCGGAGGAGGGAATGGCAAGGGCAAAGATACGTTTGTTGCCACAACAGCGGGATTTGTGGTCTTTACAGGGATTGCAGTGAGTCTGTTCAAGGCCTTTAAGTCTAAAAAGCTTGTTGACGAAGTTTCCCCTCCCCAACCTTCCCATGATTCCCATGAGGCTGTTGGAGATGTCGGGAGTCAGCTCCAGACTGAAGCGACGGTAAGGGGATTTAGTTTAAAAATAAACGCGAGAGGCTTCTTATCTTGGTTGGGTTTTATTCATTTTTTAGAACTGGGGAGTTGGGCTTTATTAATTTTTGAAAACTGAGATTCAGGTTCTATTGATTTTTGATAATTGGGACTTGGGGTTCTATTAATTTTTGCAAAATGGGATTTGGGATCTATTGATTTTAGAAAAATGACATTGATATTTTTAATTTTAAGTTTTGATAAAGGGTACTTAGTCTAGAATGGGATTTGGGTTCTACTAGAAGTCGAAGAATGAGATTTAGGAAATATTGATTTGTTTATGTGATTTGGCATTTGTTTGGTGTTTATTGAGGACACATTCGGGTGCAGGAGAAAACCGGCGATGTTGTAAAAGAAGTGAACATATTTGGGTTTCATAAGGGGGGAAACAAGAAGAAGTCGAACCAAACGATTGAGATATTCAAAGGGGATACTCTTTGGAGTCTCTCTCGGAAGTATGGGGTAAGTTTCTGAGACTTCTAGTAACATGAAGAATGAGATTTCACCCTTAATTTAAGAATGTTGTTTGCCTATTATCCATGAAATTGTTAAATTTTCTGACTTTTAGGTTAAGCTGGTGAAGATCAGGACTCTATTAGGCACCTGCGTTTTCACCATAGCTTGCGAGGTCCACTGTCTGCGTCCCAGGGTCTAACTGTTTACGAATTTTCAATCATCATGGTTTAACTTTTTAATCACCATGGTTTAACTACATGCAATTTCTAATAGGATTTGATGTGATTTAACTTTTTAATCACCACGGTTTAACTACATGCAATTTCTAATAGGATTTGATGTACAGTGGAGATGAGTAGATGAATATATATTTGTGTCCAGAGTATCTTATGGTGGTTAGTTACTTGATTTTCCAGAGTATTTTTATGACCTTAGATTAGCTATGGTTATACCTATTGTTTGTTTCCTACGGAGTCTCATTACATAAGTTTCCCTAGGTTTACCTCTTATTAATTAAACTGGACCTATGTGAAATCAAAATTGAGCTATACATAGTTCCATTTCTCACAAATGATTGTAATTTGTTAACTCATTTCATCATATTATATTGCTTTTTTAATTAGTTGTCAAATCAGTATTACAAAAATTTTCCATGTTTGGATTAAAGGGTTGCATGTCGAAGAGCCTTTAGCGATGTTTAAACTGCCCATCAGGTCATTAATGCCTCATTCAAAGTACAGCAACTAGATCAGCTTTTGTAGTGCCAATTCTAAGAATCAAGAAATCATTGCAAATGTATGTTCGTTGTTACTGTTAATAAGGGAATACACGTATTGGCCAAACTCGATTTTAGTAGTAGATTTCTAGGAGTGAACTGTGTTAGAGTTTAAGGAACACGATGTTTTAAGTGGACACTCCACTCCACCCATCTTCAAGGGAAACCATGAAAAGCTTTGAAAGTTAGAAACAAAGTATCTGGTCAATAATATAAAGGATTTGGAAGAGAAACTAGCCATCGTTATAAATTATCAAAAACTAGGAGAAAATTAACATCCCTGGAAGAAGAACGTTATCAGACACTATATTTATCAAGTATCTTTTTTTTTGTCTCACCTTATTGTAGAGCATTTCTCAGCCTACTTTCTGTTCAGCTTTTTCAATTTATGTGAATAAGTTGCCATGTTGTTCCCCTATATCCAATGTATAGTCCTTGTCTAACTATTACTGTTTCCCTGGTTGAATGCAGGTTTCAGTTGATAAAATAAAAGCTGCAAATAAATATGCTGATGACACCATCTATGCTGGAGAGAAACTTATAATTCCCTGACAAGGATATGCGAGTTCAGATCATATTTGAAATCTTGTACTACAGATTGTCATGGAATGTGTATGCAGTAATTTTTACGACAACTCTCGAGTTCCCAGTCTTGTTTAGATATAAGAGGCCTTCCATTTTGAGTTTTGGATTGTTTATGGTAGTGCGTCTGTCACAGATTTTAAGGCAAAATGTGATAAGCAGTTGGAAATGTATTTGTTGTGTTTATACAGATATCTTTTAGATTTGCCACTCTGAGGCATGATGCCATATTCCAGATATACCTGTTCCATGTATCTTTACTATCTCTTAAAATGCAAGTTGAATGCTAATCATGTCAGACTCCAGTGATGCTTTTGAAACTCAAACTTAGAAGCAAATGGCTGACTGGAGTACCTTGCATGGCAATGCTATCCTGCATATTATTAATAAACCTTACCGTTGTAATGAACTCTTGCGTTTGGCGCCTTCTCAATTATTGTCTTAATAAGTATGATACATATGCTTCTTTGATAAAATACTTGTCACAAATGATGTTTGAACTTTGGAAGCAAGAAACAGTTTGTAAATGTTCATTAGTCTTTCCAATTGCTTATTCTTCAGGTTTATTTTTCATTGAAAAAATTGAAGGTTTATGTCAATATTTGTTTGTTTCATTTTATCCATACTTTATACCTTCTAAAGTCGAAGTCTTTGGAACTTCGTTTCTAATAGAACATTCGGATCATGAGGAGATTATGGATGGCTATCAAAGGAAATTCTAGTAAATGTGTATGGCTATCAAAGGAAATTGGAGTGTGTATATAGCATGCTAATCTCTCCTTGGTTGTTTATAATTTGCACAGCTGAAGTGGTGACGACAAACCTAGCTAGAAATAAAAATAGAGCCAATTCACTCAAGTGGACTTAACATAGATGATATCTACTTGACAAAGCCGATCTACAAACATTAAACTGAGATCGATCAACTTATAACATCTTGAACATATTAGGCAAGGAGGGCTGTAGGACTATATGTGAGATCAGTCACTAGGCGTCAAGTTTAAAGGCTGTCTTACGCGCCCATCATGGCCCTAATTAATATAGACAACCTTCCCAGCATCTGATCAGCAGTGATCTCTCTTAGGATCAATGTATATTTTCTGCCTCTTGCCGGTCAGAATCTCTTTGAGGATTATGCTTATCTGAGTTGCAATTAAGTGCTTCTTGGGCTTCCTAATTGTCAATCCCGGAAAGGCAATATACAGAATGAAAATGCTTCTTCATTTGCATTCAGGCATTTTTCAACTTGTGAAAGTAGCTATAAGTGGATACAGATAGTATTTCTGGATGAAGCTTCATAAAGGTTTAAACTTGAAAAAGACAAGTCTCATGCAGTTTTTCCTGAAAATTATTGTCACCCAATAGAAATCAACGTATTTATGTTTGATTGGATACCATCCCTTTGATAATGTATTCCAATACTTGATAAACACATTCACATCATGCAGTTCGCTCGAGATTTATTGCTACCCGAATATAAATTAACGTATTTATGTTTAAATGGATACCATTCCTTTGATTATGTATTCCAACTACTATATAGGTTTTAAGTATCCTTGCAGCTTTATAAGACCCCATTCTTGTTGCTTTGCTTTGTTAAAATAGTGACATCAAGTTAACTAAAATGGTTTTACAAAAACTTGGTATTGGTTTGTTAAGCCTTGGAAGTTTGTATAACTGGCACTTGGTAGTTTTGCATAACCGGTGGTAGTTTTTTAATAACTATGTAACTTCTACTATGAAGAATTTATTGTGTAGTTCGGGGTATGTGTTTGAGTAGGAGTGAATGGCAAGAAGCTTTGTTTTGAAATCTCCATTTGAATAATTAGATATCATTACTTTGCCTTTGTGGATGTTTCCCCATATTGGGGTTTTACCACATCTGTTCTTTTGCTGTGATTGTCTATTGTCTCTGAAAACCAACAAGTGGTATCAGAGCATTTGTGTTGAAAATTGAGGGTTTGAAAGCAGTGAGAGGCTATGCAGGTGTAAAAATTAAAGTTTACATGGAGGCTATCTGGAAATAGTTGAACAGAGAACCGCGAAGGAGCCAGAGAAAACCCTGTTGTCCACTGTGAAGAAGACGCCGCGTGGAGTTCAAAAACACCCAGTTCTGTTAGTAGTCATGTTAGTAAAGGTGTTCTTAATTACATTCATTCTGATGTATGGGTTCCATCTCCTATGGTTCCTATGGGGGATCAACATATTTTGTGTTGTTTGTGGATGATTTTTCAAGGTAAGTTTGGGTTTATGTTTTAAAAAGAAAAGTTGACGTGTTTGATATTTTCAAATGATTTAAAGTTATAGTGGAAAAAAGAACTGGCAGGACAATCAAATGCTTAAGAATGGATAACGGAGGTGAGTTTATTTCTTTAGAATTTGAAAAGTATTGCAAAGAAGGGATTGTAAGACATAAAACCAATGTATACACTCCTCAACAAAATGGTGTTGCCTAACGCATGAATATGATTCTTCTAGAAAGAGCAAGGAACATGCTCAACAATGTTAATTTGGGTCAAGAGTTGTGGGAAAAAGCAGTTTCTACTGCTTGTTATCTGATAAATCGGTCACCATTAGTTGTGCTAAATTGTAAAATTCTGGAAGAGGTATGGACTGGTCATCCTTGTGATTATTTGAATTTGAATATCTTTGGTTGTGAAGCTTATGCACTATACTCCTAAAAATCAACGTTCTAAGTTAGACCCAAGATCAAAAAAATGCATATTTTTTGGTTATGATGATGTAACAAAAGGATATAGGTTGTGGGATTCTATTGCCTGCAAAATCATCATTAGCAGAGATGTAATCTTTGATGAGTTTTCTCTTATTAAATCAGAAAATGTAAAAGTTGATTTGGAATAGGAACATGTACCATCAAAACAACTAGTTCAATGGGAGACCCGTATTTCTCATGACTCTAAGACAAGAAGAAGTCTCTAATGATAAAGGAGTCATAGAAGAGGAAGAGATTCAGAAAAATGTGGAAACCCCACAACTTACACCAAGAAGATCTACGAAGGAGAGAACTCCTCCTAAGAGGTATAAATATTTTATTTCGTCAGTTGCTTTGTTTACTGATGATGGAGAACCTTCTTGTTTTTAGGAAGCCAATGATTGTGTTGACAATGTTACGTGGAAGATGGAAATGAAAGAAGAAATGGATTCTCTGGAGAAAAACAAGACATGAGAATTGTTTTTACTTCCCAAAGATAGAAAAGTTGTTGGTTGTAAGTGGGTCTTCAAATTAAGAAAGGCGTTGATGGTAAGGTTGAAAGATACAAAGCCAAATTAGCCGCGAAAGGGTATTCTTAGATGCAAGGTATTGACTATAACGAGATTTTTCCACCAATAGTTAGGCTTGTATATGTTCGTATTGTGTTAGCACTAGTTGCTTTGCTCGACTTGGAGATAGAGATATTATATGTTAAAACAACATTTTTACATGGAGGTTTAGATGAAGAAATTTTTATGGAACAACCAGAGGGTTTTGTGCAACATTGCAAAGAAAGATTAGTTTGCAAGCTCAAGAAATCATTGTATGGCATGAAACAATCACCCAAACAACGCTACAAGAAGCTTGATTCTTTCTTGGTGAGCTAGGATTATACTAGAAGTGAGTATGGTCATTGTTTGTACTTCAAACGGTTGAATGACATATTCATTATCTTAGTGTTGTATGTTGATGATATGCTTGTTGTGAGTAAAAGCATGGATGCGATTAAAAGGTTGAAGGCTCAGATGGCTAGGACTTTTGATATGAAGGATCTTGGAGCTGCAAAACAAATCTTGGGCATTGAAATACACAAAGACAGAAGAAATGGTAAGCTTAGTTTTTCACATGAGAAGTATGTTGAGAAAATACTTGTAAGATTAGGAATGAATAATGCAAAAATTGTGAATGTTCCTTTGGCTTTTCATTTCAAGCTTTCTTCAGGTTTATGTCCTAGTGATGAATAAAATGATTGTGTCTCGTATACCATATGCAATTGTAGTAGGAAGTTTGATGTATGCGATGGTATGTACTAGACCTGCTTTTTCACATGCAGTGGGTGTTGTTAGTAGATACATGGCAAATCCGGAAAAAGAACATCGACATGCAGTGAAATGGGTGTTTCGATATCTTAGAGGCACAAGTGACTATTGTATCACCTTCAGTAATAACAATGATATTGTATGCAGTTTTGTTGATTCATATTTTGTAGGTGATTTGGACAAAAGAATGTATACTTCTGGTTATGTCTCTACTCTTGTAGGTGGAGCTATAAGTTGGATGTCAAAGCTTTAGGAAACAATTGCTTTATCCACTATAGAGGCGAAATACATTGTTGCCTCACATGCTTGCAAAGAGGCAATTTAAAGGTTTGCTTGGTGAACTTGGAAGGATGCAAAATAGTGTGCCTGTATTTTGTGTTAGTCAAAGTGCTATACATTTGGCTATAAACCCTGTTTACCATAGCAAGACTAAACATATTGATGTAAAGTATCATTTTGTAAGACAAGTCATTGGTGAAGGTGGAGTAGATATGAAAAAGGTTCATATTAAAGAAAACTGTGCAGATATGTTTACAAAACCGGTGTTATTAGAGAAGTTGCGGTGGCATGTGGCTTCTCTTGGCTTAAAAAACAGGTGGTGAATAGTCTTGGGAAAAGTATTAAATGAATTGTTGTCAAGGTGGAGATTGTTAAAATTGTGACAAGAAGTTAACTAAAATGTTTCTACAAAACTTGGTATTGGTTTGTTAAGCCTTGGAAGTTTGTATAACCAACACTTCATAGTTTTGCATAACCGACGGTAGTTTTTTAATAGCTATGTAACTTCTTCTAGAAGAATTTATTGTGTAGTTCAGGGTATGTGTTTGAGTAGGATTGAATGGCGAGATTCTTTGTTTTGTTATTGGTAGATGAGTGGATGTTTCCCCAAATTGGGGTTTTACCACGTTAAATTTCTCGTGTTCCTTTTGTTGTGATTGCCTATGTTTCTTTGTTTCAATTTTATTCGAACTCTGAAAACCAACATGCTTGGTAATGCCATTTTATAGGAAATGAAGTGATTTGGAGTGATTAATTGTGAATCATCGACAAATGAATATTAGCATTTTGTTCACTACATTTATGGACTTAACTTGGCTCTACGACAATGATTCCTAAGATTTAGTTTAACCTTAAGATTTAAGTCAAAATATTTTCCCAATGATGCTCTCAACTGGAAATCTAGGTATTATTTCAATTAGTAATTCTTAATTGGTCGTGTTTTGGTAGATGATTGATCTTTACATCATAGTGGGAGTTCAAGAGAGGTTCTCTTCAAATATGTTGCAAACCTGTTTGCGTTCCCATGCGCAATTGTATATGGATATCTTAGAGCTTATTGGAATTTATTTTTTGTAAAATTTAGGAACCATTTTGTAGCTTGTCATTATTAAAGTACTCAAGAGTTGGGTCCACCATTTATATTTGGTCCGCTTGATGGTTATCATGTTTTGTGATCAAGTAGAGCATCTAAGACTTGCACTTTCAAGGTATACTTTTCACTCTCAAAGACAACCTTTTATGAGAAGATCCAAATCACTTGCCATTTTATTTTCTAGAAAGAAGACCTTTGATATCATCATTTTTATTTTCTAGAAAGAAGACTTTTGCTATCATCTTTGGTTAAAATTTATGCCAAACCATTAGGAAACTCCATGCATTAATGTTTGTATATGTTTAGGTTTATAAAGTTAGCGCTAAAAACTCACTAAAGATTGTATGGTGTAGTATTTAAGCACATCTCTGGATTCCCATATCCAAATTCAATGTTTGTATATGTTAAGCTTTATAAAGTTGGTGCTAAAAACTCACTAAAGATTGTATGGTTTTTAAAGATTGTATGGTGTAGTATTTAAGCACATCTCTGGATTCCCATATCCAAATTCAATGTTTGTATATGTTAAGCTTTATAAAGTTGGTGCTAAAAACTCACTAAAGATTGTGTGGTGTAGTATTTCAGCGTATCTCTTGATTCCTATATCCAAATTTAGTGCGACTTGATTAATTTGAAATATGGCATTCAATGTTGCTACATTAAGAGTTAAGGAGTTGCAATCCATGTCAGTCTGTTGTTTGAGAAATGTAAAAAATACCAAGAGGGAAAATAATTTGCCCATTCTCATTAAGTAGAAATCGATACAAATGCTTATTTATAATGATGTGCCTTAGTGTTCTATTATGGATCCTGACCCACAATTCTCTTTCGAGATTCAATGACAAACATCAACCTCTAGGTTACCATCTTATTTATTCTTGTAAAACATTGATTCTCCAAACTCTTCACTTCACTTTTGCAACTTTTTGTATCCATTTTAGTCACTTCAACTTTCTTGGCATCCTTTTGGTTTGCTTTAGTGATTTAGATATATCATTGTCGTTCCACCCCAATTTTGATTATTTAGTTTTTCCCATAGCATGTAGATTTTGTCATGCACACTTCTTGTGCTTGGCACATTATGTGCATTTCTCTATGATGTGATTTTTCTCTATGTGCTTGATCTTATGCACTTGAACCCTTAATACCCTTGAGCTTTTATGTGACTTCCCTCAAAATTATTTCTTTGTCACAAGTTCACTACCTTAAATGATATTCAAGATTGCAAGCACCCTTACTATTACATGCTTAAACTACATTTGGTGCACCTAACTTATGTTGTGCACTCTTGTTTGATTCGTGTACCTTTTGCGTATGCACTATTATTAGATGTGCTTATTCTACTTTGTCTCTCCACTCTATCATTTTTGTATCACAGAAAACAAGCAGATAAAAAAACTAAGACTAATTCGCACTCTTGTTTGATTCGTGTACCTTTTGCGTATGCACTATTATTAGATGTGCTTATTCTACTTTGTCTCTCCACTCTATCATTTTTGTATCACAGAAAACAAGCAGATAAAAAAACTAAGACTAATTCAGAAGAGTTATCAGAATGTATTACATGGATGAAAAACATAAGTTTTTGTTTTTGTTTTAAATTATTATATAGAATGATAATGAGGTCAAGTTAATCCACTTTATGAATGTGAGATAACATTGGGAAATACAATAAAGCGACATAAAGCATAAAAACATAAAATAACATAAAGTCATAAGCGACTTTATCAATGCCTAAGTCTGATATCTAATTGACCATTGTATCAACTAAGTTCTACTTTAACGCTCTTCCTTAATGGTCAATTTAATAATTACATCAAGTTTATCTCAAAATTTTACATGCTTTTAAGGACTTAAGGACTTGGTGAAAATGTCTATAGTTTGGTCTTATGTGGGACAATACTGCAACACAATAGTTCCATCTTCTACAAGTTGTTTGAGGAAGTGGCAATGTATCACAACATGTTTGGTACGCTCGTGGAAGATTGTATTCTTGGTTAGTTTGAACACACCTTGATTGTTTTAGAGTAGGGGTGTAGGCTATGTTCGCTGCATTTTTATATCTAAAAGCATCCTCATAAGTCTCACTGCCTCACATACTACTATCATCGCTCTCCAATATTTTGCTTATGATGATGAAATGGCTATTCCTTGTTCCTTCTTGCTTGTCCATGTGTCTGCCCCCGTGCCAACGCTAAATACATATCTAGAGGTTGATTTATGTCATCCATACAACTTGTACTAGCTGAATTTGTATATCCACACAACCTAGCATCCTTGGTTTGTCTATATAAAATGCCAACGTCAAGCGTCCTGTTACCGTCTCAGCGGTGACACTTTTGTTGACAGTTTTAAGCTTTCTTTTGGCTATATCTTACAGGAAACTAGCAAAGATCCACATTTATATACTTGCACATTTGAGAATGGCATATTACATGTTTCCGAAGTTTTTAACTTCATACAGGATGATTTGTTAACAGAGGATATTATGGTTCTAGACAGTAATGGATTACTCTTCAAGGCACTACCTGCATCCTTAGGTGTAAGTGCAAGCAAGGATTTTCATGTTAATTCTTTGGTTGTTCCTCGTAAAGCCAAAGAAGCAATTGGTGGCATTGCTCAACTTACTCATGAAGATGGGAGAAGGATGGTGATAAATGTAGGAGTACAACCAACTAGATCTTTTAGTTCGATCCACTGGACATGTGGATGGAGATGTTAATGATGAAACATGATACTCACCATTCCCTGGGAATATCAATCAGCTAGTAAAGGCCAGTCAGTGACAGAAATTAAAGATGGGAACATGGATTGCAAACAATGGATTCTGCAAGTAAAGATAGTGAGCATTGTGCAATTTGTTTGGAACACAACTGTATTGTTGCTGCTGAAGGTTGTGGTCATGAACTCTGTACGAGATGCGCTCTGTATCTTTGCTCGACAAATAATGTTACTTCCACTACTGTTGGTCCTCCGGGGTCCATATCTAGCCCTCTTTGCCGTCAGGGTATTATATCCTTCGCAAAATTACCTGAATCTCACTCAAAGGAGTTGAAGTCGAGTATTGCACTTGGATTATGCACTCAATGTGCATCAAACACTTGTGATCCAGATTCGCCATCTAGTTCAGTATGTAAATCAGAGTTTCGAAGAAATAGAGTCTCCCCTGTATCTTCAGAATCATTTTTGCACTGTCTCCTGCAGTCCATTCCCATCTGTTAGCCTACCCTTGTTTGCATGTAACAATGAACCGTTCTTCACAGGCCCATTTGAGCTATCATCGGAGGAAAGTAATGAAGGTCCGTTCAATCAAATAAAAAATTCTGGGCAGCAATGCATCGGAGACTAAAGTGATTGACATGCAAGGTCCAGTTATCAGTCGTGTATTGAGATGACCCGCGTGGCTTCTTCATGTTAACGTGGCAGGTTTCATAAACCAGGAACAGTGTCCACCTTGCAGAGCGTAGATGTCTTCACGGTCGCCGATGAAATTCGGTTTGTTCTATCGATTGGCAAATCTGACTTCACCACTCAGTGCTGGAGGTCAGAGGCGTGGAGATCTATTGGGTGCGTGTGGAGCCCGGTTTCCTTTTGATTGTTGTGTTAAATTGACAGAGCAGCGTGTATCCAACGTTTAGCTCAGAGGAATGATTTCACGCTGGGTATCTTCACACATTTCACGAGCTTTATTGGCAGCCGATACAAGTGATTGACTGATAGTCAATTTAGGGTACTTCGGTTGCTACGTGGAGAGATGGATACAAAATTGTGGAGTGCAGTTTCCATTGCAGTCGGGGAACATCTGGTGGTCTGTTGCAGCGAACATGATTTCTGGAGCAACTAACCGAACCAGGGATCATCTCCATTGGCAACCGCCGTGAGTCTCAGCCCGTGATTCAGCTGGGAAGAGGTTACGTTAAACTGCCGATTATCTGATTTTCCTTTGCATCACCGTATGAAACTGCTCCTCGATCTACGTCCACCAGAGTACTAGCGACCGATCTCTGTGGCCACGTGGAGCTACGGAGCAACACTTTTCCATTCGGTCACCGATTACATGGAAACCAGTTTCAGAAGATGCGATACTCGGGGCTCGGTGGACATGAACTTGCAGATTTGGACGGTTCTGATTCACGGTTTGTTTTTCTCCAAGCCAAGTCGTGGATAAAGTTTCACATTCTATGGTGGAGCAGCCTATATCTATCACATATCTGGCAACCGGCAACCGATAGTTACATTGATTTTCAATGGATTTGTTAAGTAGGATTTCCTCACCTAATGGGATTTCCCCAAATGAAGCTGCACTAAAACTTTAGTTAGATTATATTTCTTTTTTAATAAAGTGGTAGTTCCTTGTAGTTATGTTGTAGTCCTCTTAGATGTAGATTGAGAGAAAAGGGGACTTAGCTTTTTGTCTCATTTATTATTTTATTATGTTTATTTTTTGAAAATAAAAGTGAGAAAAACCTTTTTGCCTATAAAGAGGAGAGCTTTCATTGTAAGGATGGAAAAATCGCTGGGAGGATTTTTTCTTAAAGCTGAATTAAAAAAATCATATTGGGTTTTTCGGACATATATTGGGCATCTCTTTCATGGTTGCGGGTTTGATTACAAGCTGTAGAGTAAACCTAGCATAGAAGGCTATAATCTAGTCCACTGGGCAAACATTTGTAGTTGTTAAGTTGTTTGTTGACGTTCTGTTTTCGATGATCTTAAGAGTAATAGATAGTAGTCAGTTATACTCGTATTTTTCTTGTCTTTGATTATGAAACGTATTAGTTTAATCTCACTTGTGTGAAGCGCAAAGCCTCCTTGAGTCATCTTTTGACTCCATTCTCATTTCTGATACTGGCACTGGTCTTCCCTCGAGAATCGATCCTCCCTTCCTTCCCATCAATCAAAATACCTTTAACTTTTTGTTACAAATGTTTCTCTAAGGCAACCTCTTCAGGTCACCTTTCCCTTCGCTGCACCTGCCTTAGCGATCCAACCTTAGGGAACCCCCCCCTAGAGTTGGAGAAGAGCCAACTTGAAACGAGGAGAGAGGAGTGTGGTGACATTGGTTTCTCTCTCGAGAGTTGTCACCGAGCCGACGCGCTTACCTTTTGGGCTTCAGCACACGCGTGCCAGTTTTGGGCGACAACATTTTGGCACTGTTGCTAAGGACGAAGTTTAGTTCCCGAAATTTGAAGACTATGCTTCGTTGACATTTGTGGGAGATTACATTGCAGATTCTTCCTCTCACATGGTGACTCCACGAAGGGACAGAGCCCTTGTCCTTTTGCAGATTTAAAGATCCTATTGGGTGTAGAGGTGAGCACACTCATTTGAAGGATTTCAAGCTCACCTTGGCGACTCCACAGTTTGGTATGAGGTATGACTAAATACATTTTTCAAATTTAGTACCTCATTATTTGATTTATGGACAATGATACGGAAAAGCCGCGTGATATTTAGCATGAAGCTTACAGCCCGCTGGATTTCCCAATCAGTGCTACGACCGTGGGAAGGTGCATGACATTCTTCCCGAGTTCCATGGAAATGATGGTGTTTTAGCCACCCATCATATTGCCTCTCTCTGCAAACTGATGTCTGATTTTAATGTTCATCATGGGGATGATATTATGAACGTTTTTGCTATAACTTTGGAAAGGGATGCAATGATATGGTTCTATGGGAAAGGAATGCAATGATATGGTTCTATGGGCTTTTGGATGAATCCATAGATTCAGTAGCAAAGTTTTTCGAGAGGTTTCTCCTCCGTTGGTATGATGGAACAGTTGATGAGATTGGGCAGCTTGCTAAATAATATGATGCTCTCATCCCTAGGGTCCATCCTGAGCTTAAAGAACAGACCATTGAAGATCTGATTGAGGAAGCATTACAAGAACCCTTGGTTGAAGACATTTCTGAACAACCTCTTGACACTACTGTAATAGAAGATGTCAAGCTGCCCCAAGTTCCTGAACGACCCCATGCTGAAGATGTTGACTTGCCTCAAGTTCATCATATTGAAGGTACTGATGTTGGTTCTGCAGATCAGCTTGAGTAGTTTGACAATGAAGGGTTTATGAAACCTGCCACGTAAACATGAAAAAGCCACATGGGTCGTCTCAATACATGACTGATAATTGGACCATGCATGTCAATCACTTTAGCTGCACTTTTACCTTTTTGTTACAAATGTTTCTCTAAGGAAGCCTCTTCAGATCACCTTGCCCTTCGTCGCACCTGCCTTAGCGATCCACCCTTAGGGAATCCCCCCTAGAGTTGGAGAAGAGCCAACCTGAAGCGAGAAGAGAGGAGTGTGGTGACATTGGCTTCTTTTTTGAGAGTTGTCACTGGGCCGACGCGCTTACCTTTTGGGCTTCAGCACACGCGTGCCAGTTTTGGGTGACAACACATCCATTTCACATATCTTAACACCCTCTTTCCTCTAGTCCAATGCTCTATTTTAGTGCCGTCATAAATCTAGAAATGAATCTCACAACATAACTCAAATTAGGTCTAATGGCTATAAGATATATTGAGCTACCCATTAGCTGTTTGTAGATTGACTCATTAACTGCCCCATAGTTGGTCTTGGCTGAAAGTTTCAGTCATTTCTCCATGTGTTGATGAGATATTGCAATCTGTCATTCTAAATTTGTCAAGCAAACTCTTCGCATATTTTGTTTGTGAGACAAAAGTGTTGCTACTTGTTTGCCAAACTTTTACACCTAGACAATAACGTTGGACACTTAGGTCAGTCATGCGAAGATAATGATACCATTTACATAAATGACGTCATCTACATAAGTGACTAGTAGGATGATATCATTACCATTGCTTTTGACATATAGGTTGGCATAAAAGAGACTTAGTTGGAACCCTTGTTTAACCAAGTATGTGTCAATCTTAATGTACCATGCCTTGGGTGGCTACTTCAAGCCATATAGAGCTCTCATTAATATGCAAACAAAATGCTTCTTCCTTGAAACCTTAAATCCCTGTGGTGAATACATATAGACCTCTTCCTTCAAATATTCATTGAGGAATATGCTCTTCATGTCCATTTGATGGACCTTTGAACCACATTGTGTTACCATGGTTAGAACAAGTTAGATGGTGCTCATCTTTTTTGTAGGAGAAAAGGTCTCCTCATAATCAATGTCATCTTGCTAAGATAACCCTTTCGCTACCAACTGTATCTTGCACTTGTCAAGTGTGTTATCTACTTTATACTTGACTGTGTACATCCATTTGTAGCCAACGGGTTTTTTCCCTGGAAGAAGTGTTGTGAGATTTCCAAGTTTGATTTTTCATCAAACTTTCATGTTTAACATTCATGCTCTTCTCCCATTTAGGTCTCTCTTTTGTTTTTTCGAACACCTATGGCTTGAATACTCCTTGAATATTGCTCATAAGAGTAAAGCTCATCTTGTTGGGTTTTTGTTTTCTCTTTCCTCTTAATGATCGTTTCTCAATAATTTCTACCGCTTGAAGATCTCCGATAGTGTTATGCCACCGCTTGGGTATCTCCTCATCATCACTACAACTTGGGTTGCTTGTACTCGTGCCATCTGAATGTGTTCAAACCCTTATCTTGGGATCTATGTAGGCTCAGTTAGGCTACAAAACAGAGCTAGCTACAAACCCTAAGCTTTGATACCATGTTGAATTTTAAGGATAGTTAGGGTTTGAAGCAAAAAAAAAACTTTAAGACAATTTTCATCTCTTTCAACTTTAACACTCACTAAAGATCACTATGTTAAAGTTAACTTTTAATAATTACAGAGATCCACAGAAAAATCATAAACTCAAAGCCATCATCAGAGATAATAATAAAATCTAATTAACAAGAATGCAAATCTAATTAACGATATCATTTGCTAAGAGAAGGAACCTTCCTTATACTCAGAGTTACTTTCAGATCGGACTTTGCCTCTCGAAGGCAAGTCAACAAAATGGAACAAGTCTGGCCCTTACTTAAGGGCATGGGCATACTTGAGAGAGAGAGAGAGACAAGCGTTGAGGAAAATGATTGGACAGGTACAGTAGAAGGTACACTAACAGTAGAACCAAGACCAATTTCAAGACATCAACCAAGACAGTCAACAAGTATCCAACAATGAAAGGAAACCACAAAACACTCACTCAGTTGGATGGCAACCTTAACGAAGGCTACAATAGTGGACGACAACTACTAGGAGGCAAAAGGTACCCTCAAACAGTCTCTAGAAGATGTGGTAGCCTATATACAGGCAGTGGTTCTCTAAACACAGTCCACATGAGTAGTGGCATCCTCCACACAAACAATAACATCCTCAGACCAACCTACACAGGAAATGGCCCACACAAAACAGTGCAAATAGTAGCATCCTCATACCAACCCACACAGGCAATGGCCCACAAAAAGCGGTTCAACAACAGTCCAACAAGGTGGCAACCCAAAAAAACAATCCAACAACAGTGCAACAAGGTGGCAACCCAAAAAATAGTCCAACAACAGTCCAATAAGGTGGCAATGCAGGTAAAGGCATCCCAACTCAACCTAAGGGAGTAACGACTTCTCTAGCAGCACCCAAACTCATCCAAACAGGTGGCGACAGCCCTAGCAACACCCAAAACCATCCAACTAGATGGCGGCTTCCCTAACAACACCATACACAGGCTGTGACCTATCCTAACAACCCATAAACAACTGCGACCCACTTCAAATGGCCCATACAAGGAAAGGGCCTACCTCAAATTGCTCAAACACAGGCATCAAGTCAATCAACAGTCCACACAAGGAAGCGACTCAAAAAAACAACCCACAGTACTCTCCCAACAACTAGCAGCAGCAGCGATACCTTCAACCAAAGTATGACAGCATGGAAAACAAGGTGCATCAGCAAGGTACAACTCACATGTGTGGAGGAGGGAGAAGCAAAACAACAAGAAGTCCAAATCAAGTGAGTGCCCAAGCAAGAGAAGTCTGGAAACCCTAGACGTCACCCAAGAATAAGCATGCATTAAATCCTAGATCAAACATAAGCAATCAAATCGAATCTCATCTTCAAGACGCCTTCATAATGAGTGCTTAGGCTTGTATTTACAACTTATAATGACTTCTAGAAGGATCTTCCCTCTAATCCTTCATTAACTTAGGGTTACACTACAAAGTGTTAAGGCGTCATAACAATAGGAGGGTTACCAAATATAAAACATAAGTTAAACATAACAAGGGTTAAGGTACCACATTCAAAAGGGGAGTGTTAGCACAACAAGGGAGAGGTCAACACAAGACCAAACAAAACACAAGGCTAACCACAAGTCAACATGAGGTGTCACAAGAAGGTGGGAAGACAATCCTTCTAACCACAAGACAAGGCACAAGGCAAGGTGGGAAGACAATCCTTTTACCCACAAGTCAACATCAAGGTGGGAAAACAACCCAACAAGGTGGGAACCCAACCTTTTACCTCTCTTTCTCAATGTATGTGGTCCGCAAGGATTCCATGCAACAACTGGAGGTTTATCATCACCATATAAGGAATGTTCACACTGGATGATGTGATCCTCTGGTCCTCCTGACTGCTTCTAAGGTCAAATGCCAGTGACTTCAACAAGGGGTGGCCAGTCCCTTGAGGAGACAACCTAGATCAACCATCTCGAAGACCTAGGAGATGAGGGCATCACACATCATCATCTTGGTTAACTGACCAAGATCCACCTGGTTACCTGACCAGGTATACGCCTACAAGAACTGCTTGGTCCTAGACCAAGAATTTGCCTGGTCCCATACTAGGATGTCTCTGTCTCTTCCTGCAAGATCTGCTTGGTCCTCATGACCAAGAAACTTTCTAGTCCTTGACCAAAATTCCCTAGAGACAGATAGGGGCCCTAGCCACATGCTAGGGACTTTGCCATGGCATCAACCTGCTTGGCCCAAACCAAGAACCCCAATAGATTGTTGGGGGCCATAGGGTACCTTATAGGGACTTACACTACCTAGTTAATTGACCATGAACCCTAATTAACTGACTAAGGTGCTATTCAGAGAATGACTCTTGCAACCGCACTATCTTTAACACTAAATATATAAAGTTCCCCTCTATCTTTGAGTGGATTCGAGAACCTAATCGGAAATGTCAAGGAGCTTCAATCATATGGAGGAGTTTTTTAAAAGTTCTTCCTATTTTGAGAAATCATCTCAACTGGAAGGTAGGGCATGGGGAATTTTCTCTTGTCAAGGAATTTGATTGCTGAGTTACACAAGAGGAACATTTTGGTTTTAGCACAAGTTAAAAATGTCCAATCTTCAAACGATGGATTTTGGTTATCAACCCAAAATTTAAATCTTCCTTCATATGTGGCGAATGAATGGAACCAATATACTCCTTTGTCTCAGGCAAGTATTTTGTTGAATGAGTAGAGGGATTGTATTGTTTGGGAGACAAACAAAAGTTGTGGTATTGTTACAACCTATGTCACATGGTTCGGGTTCGACAACCTTTAGGTTCGATTCGGGTTCGAATTTTTCCATAAGGTTCGGATGAGGTTCGCCATTAGGTTCGTCTTTATATATATAATTATTATTTATGTTATATTATAATTATTAATTATTTTATAATTATATGTATGTTAATATAATTATATTCAACTTTAAAATTAAATATAACATAAAGTTTAATATAATTACATATACATACATATTATATTAAACTTTAAAATTAAACATAACACAAGATAATACATATGTTAGCTTTTAAAATTAAACATGACATAAAATAATAAAATAACAATACATATGTGATATGTGACCATAAGTGTAATAAAAATAAAATCTTAAATAAATCTAACTTCGAACTTCAAATATGGAGATGAGAGAGGCGGCGCAGAGTTATAGTCGAGGGTTTCAAAATGATGAAATCGCTCAAGCAACAAGGTCAAAGGTTTGTTTGAGGAAGGTTCGACGGCAAGTCAAGTGCCTGCACAAGCGACAATGCCGAGGGTTTGACAAATGATTTGGAAACTGTATAATGCATAGTACGACCGTCAAACTATAGACTCCGCGCACTGTTGTTAACTAGAAGCAACCATAAGCTGTCTGTAGCTTAAATCTGAAAATATATCTCGAGTCTGTCGCCTCAAAGCATTTATCCACCTTGAAAAATGATAACGTAATGCTGTTCGTGAGACTCGCAACATGAGAAATGTTTTAGGTTCGACGAACCTCATCGTACCCGAGAAATTTTATTAGGTTCGCCGAACTTCGAACCTCAAGCTTGAAGTTCGCCGAACCTTGTGACTTAGGTTACAACAAAGTTAACTTATATTTCTGTGGCGGAAAATTGGATTGGCAATGATACGAAGTGGTGGGAACAATATTTATGGCATATACATATCCACCTGAAGATTAAATGTTTTATTTGGTTGACCTTTAACAACAAAATTTGAACGTGGGATAATTTACAAAAGAGAGGTTTTTGTGGTCCAGGTATCTACTGTTTATGCAAGGACTTTGAATCAGTCTCCCACTTATTCTGTCATTGCTCATTTTTCAAATTTGTTTGGGTGGAGGTGTGTAGTATATTTTCTTTACAGGTTACTTGGAAATGGACTAATCTTGAGGACAATTTGCTAAGCTGGATTAGTTTGAAGGTTTTTTATAAAGATATTCCTTTTTTTATCTTTTGGGAAATCTGGAAGATGCACAATGGAGTGATATTTCATGATATTAAGCCATCTGTTCAACTTATTTGTATTTAGATTGTAGCTGCGGTGAAGGAATGGAAAAAAGTAGAGGGTGAAAAGAGGCCAAGAGACAAGGTCAGGCCTTCTTTTTAGGAAAATTTTCCTCTTGGTTTTTTTGATGGAGCACAGAAAGATGGTTGGTGTGGTGCTGGAATGATTTTGCATTTGAGAAGGAATCATTGTGTCAGGTTGAGCATGGGACTTGGACAGGGTACTAATACTTATGCAGAACTGTTGGCACTTTGGGGGCTAATTTGGTTTGCTAGGAAGAGAGGTATCTTGGAATTAAGGGTTATTGGAGATTCTAAAGTGGTTATTGACTGGATAAATGGTAAAAATGCTATGCAGTCCTTGTCCTTGTCATATTGGATGAAGCAGGTTCAGATGGAGAGTCTTTTTTTGCTTCTATATCTTTCAGGCATATTTATTGTATATTTAATCAGGAGGGTGATGTTATCTCAAAATAGTCAATTGGAGAAATGTCTGGTTCTATCTGCTTTTCAGAATTTCTGGATGATGAACTTATAGACTCCGGTTTTATAATTTCTTTTGAGGTTTACATGTTATTTTGTACCTGCCAGTTCAGCTGGTAGCTTGTTATATTTTGTCATCGTACTAGTTTAGAGGGCTTGCTTGGGCGGATTGGCAGCCTTTCCTTGTGTTGTATTTTGGCGTTGTGGAGTATGGTTTTTGAGAAAGTCCTGTATGTGGTCTTTTGGCTCTTAGCTCTACTCATCAGAAGGACGAGATTATGAACTTTGATTCTGCCTATGAATAACAAGTTGCATGTTTTTTTTCTCTGAAAAAAATGTTGGGCCTCCGTTAATTCATATCCTATCTCAAATGTATGAGCTACGAAGAACTGTACCAAGTACTGTCTCCGGTTTGCAGGTGGGTTTAATATGGCAGTTAGATTGGTAAGAATGCATAGCATAGATATTTTTTGGTTTTAGTGGTGGGTCTTTTCATCAGGGTGGTGGCCTCTGCCTTTCAAAGGAGGAACCAGGGACTGTCTTGGGTCTGCAGGTGGCTTTAATATGGCAGTTAGATTGGAAAGAATGCATAGCATACAGATTTTTTGCTTTTTAGTGGTGGGTATTGTCATCAGGGTGGTCGCATCTGGCTTTTGAAGGAGGTAATGGGGCGAACCCTTCCTCCAGATCAGGGCCATCATCTGTCCCTGGTTTGTGATTCCTCCCTCTGCAGCACTTGTGGTTCTGGTTTGGAGAGGGTAATCATAGCACATTGTCATTTTCTGAACAGTTGCTACGCTTTATGTGATTTGAGTGATGTCAAGAGAGGGGTTAAGTGCTGTGTAAGAGGGATGGATGAGACTTAGTGTCGAGTTTTGAAGAATTTGACACAATGAGACAGGAGAAAGGCTGAAGATAAATAATGATACCAGGGACTTGTGTGTGATGGACTTGACCTGGCACATTGTGGAAATACGGGAATGGCAGCAGGAGGTTGATCCATTTATGATCCTTCATCGAAGAGAGCAGCTGGGATTATCTCTGTAGGTTAGTTCTGTACAAGAACGGGTAAAGAAAATGGCCACTCACATGGGCATTTCTTTGTCTAACCCAACCCCCATTACTTGGAGACCCTTCAAGTTCTGCTCAATGTTCAGTGGTCAGCGGCTCCTCTATGTATTTGTCAAAGAATAAAGAAACTTCTCACTCTCAAACTGAAGCTGAAAAAAACAGTGGAATTTTGAACTGCAACTTCGTGAGAGGATGAACCAGACATGAGGTACCTAGGAAAGTTGAAACTCCATTAAGCGCATGAGCTCTAGCTCTTTTTCTCTAGGTTGATTAGCATATGTTTTGTCATAGTGTAGTTCTCCTCGAGCAGTTCGTTAAGCAATATACATGTAGAAACGAAATAGGCTGGAAAGAGTACTGTAACTCAGAACTATATGTTTTTGGGATGTCTGGTTCAGCCACAGAGTTTGTTAATATAATTTGATATCCATTATGTTAAAAAGAACATTATCTATTGGATATATATCATGCACAATATCTATTGTATATATATCATGAAGTATGTTCTGTCAAAAGCTCAGTGTTGAGTCTTAACCATGCTTGGCAAAATAAACATATTGATGGAAAGGAAAATAAAGTAAACCTACATTGCTAGAACTACTCTCCATCCAACTTTTGGGTAGTTTTCTCACAAGAGTCATGCAAATCTGTAATATCCATATCCAGATATTCTCAAGGATTACTCAAGTGAATAATCAACCAATGGAAAATAACTCCATATTGAAAATATAAAATGAATATTGAAGATGAATGAGGATGAAAGATTACAAAGTGAGTGCCATATATATATCGTAAAGGCACTTCGGATACCATCCATAAAAGGATGTGTCCTTTTAGAATAGTTTACTAATAACTATTTATGTGTTATTAAGATTAACATTTATATATTTTATTTATATTACATTCATTCTTATATTTTATTTATATTATACATAATTTATGTTTATTTTTATTTATAACACAATCCCTCCCGAGCGAAGTCAAGTACACAACAGTGGGGCAATCACTCCGCTACAATCAAGACCTATATAGAGGACTGGGTGAGTAGGAATGGAACTAATGAGCCTCTTAGGGCCACCTATTCACAATTTTTAAACCTACATTGCTAGAACTACTCTCCATTGAATTTTTGGGTAGATTTCACACAAGAATCATGCCAATCCCTCCCGAGTTAGTCAAGTACACAACAAAGGGGCCATGCGCAACCACTCCAGTACAATCAAAACCTATATAGAGGACTGGGTGAAAAAGAATGGAACTAATGAGCCTCTTAGGGTCACCTATTCACAATTTTTGCCAGTATGATTTAGTGATAAAAAATTACAACATGATTAACATGCATATTTTCTATTTCCACACGCACATCATTATACCTTCAAGATGACATAGCTTTCTTTTAAATGCAATAAAACACCAAAAAAATGGAAGCATACATTGTCTGTCCTTGTTTTGTCTGTCCATGTTTAGTTTGTTACTATTCATATTATGTTATTATTGAGCTTAGTTTTCTAGGCAAAGTATACTGAAAATTGAACAACTACAATGGGCATGGTTGACAATGTAGTTAGCCTGAACAAGTTATTATCATATAAACAAATAATGTATCAGCCTTGCATAGGAGAGCGCCAGAGGGAATGTAGGCATATAAGAGTCGTATAAGTGAAATATTATAACCGTATCATGTTAATTCCTCTAATATTTCTAGAACAAAACATGTAATGACCTTTTTTACCTGTTTCTTTTTTTTGTGCAACACTGTTGTGGCAAGGTAAATGATTTGCAAGATGCTTTTTCTTTGCAGAACATCTGACCTGCTCAATGAAATTCTAAGAAAGACAGGCATGATGGTTTCCCCTTTTTTGCAGTTTAAAATCCATACAATGATAATATAAGAGAACCTAACCACTGACCAAGGCATACAGTTTGAAATTTTGAATCAATGATATCATTAACACCCCTAAAAAAATCCAAAGTAAACAGAGTACACACTAGTGAAAATATATGCTCTAAATTAAATTACAGCTAGACGAGACATCCTCTTACATAACTGCAAGGTTCAACTTTAACTCACTCCTCTTCACCAAGCTACACATTTGAGGCCCATAAGACAAGACAAGATGTTGTGTTTAATGCCAGCCACAACCATATCCTTTTCAGGTATACACATGACGTTGCAGGCAAACAAAAATTTGCCATGGAAAAAATAAATAATCACTGTTGAAATAGCCTAATGATCCGAATGATCACGAATTTAGAATCAAATATGTATAAAGATTATCAAAATTGGGAAAGTGAATGTCTTTCATGCTTAGGCGGGTTAAACAGTTAAACATCAGGTTCTTTGTATGGAGTCTAATTTGACCTTCAAAACATAGGACTCAGGAGAGAGACATCTACTGCAATTTTTTCTAACTTGGCCGCTTGCAAGGCTCAATACCCCAAGCCTGTTCAGCATATTCTCTAATTGCTCGGTCACTGCTGAATTTCCCTGAACCAGCAGTGCCAAGAATACTCATGCGTGTCCATTTTTCCTTGTCAACAAATGTCCTGTCTACTACTGCCTGAAATGATCAAAATTTAAATCCTTAATTCAGCATGCACCTCAATAAAGGAGAATTGAAGCAGGCATCAGTTGAAGGTGATTCAAGGGCATACTAGTAGAGAACAGCTTTAGTAGAGAAGGCTTGCTGCTGGTATGCCAAAGACTTACAAACTAAACTTCAGACAGCAAAGTCAGTCAATACCTGCGCTTCCAAATAACTTGCAAAGTCATTTCCCAGCAGATAGAAATCTCCACCTTCACCATCGACTGTATCACATAATGATTTAAAATACTCTTTGAAGCCAAAATAGCCATCCCGGATCATCCTATATAAAAAATAAAAAATAAAACATTATTATCAGCCATGTTTTATAGAAGAGTCTATACATTAGTTTTCCACTTAAGCAGGCCAATTTAAAGATAAAATTGATAAGGCTCCAAGTTAAACTTTTGTGATCCACTTATGTATCCAAGGGTTTAACAATTCCTAAAGAAATGCTAGCAATCACAATCAGATCAATTTAACTTGTCCATTAACATGCCATTAACTTGTCAAGTTGTTCATGTCTTCAATTTTCTGCATATGTCAAATGTCTATCAGCCTGTCACACACTTATCAAGTCTGCTGCCTCATTAAACGATGTTCATTCCTTCTGTCCACATGCTAAGTGTCTGCTCATGCCTTTTTAAGTCTGCTCATATCTTCATGGTTTTCTAATGTCATCAAGGTCTGCAAATTAAAGCTTAATCATCGCCTAAATTTCAAACAGGATATACACCCGAATTTCCTCATTCCTCAGACCCGAAAAAGGAGAGAGAAAAGCTTTCTTAAAACTGCAGCTGCTTCTGTGCCTTCAAAAACCCACAAAAATCAGAGCCCTGCTCCACCAAATTCTCACCACCAAATTTCATTCCACACACCACCGAAATACACACTTTACTGCAGCTACATGTCACTCCCGAATTTCCTCAGTAAATATAGACCCGAAAATCAGAGCTGTTATAATAAATTCTCTTCACCCGATTTCATAAAAAGACTTAAAAATTTCCTTCACTGCGGCTCCCTCAGTACCCTCAATAACCCTCGAAAATCAGAGCTATCACATTTTCACTCCTTCAAATCCACACAAATGAATAAGGGCGTTGGCCCTATTTATGCTCGTTTTCCATATTTTTGGGCCGACCTGTTATAAAAGAAATTATCAATTTTATTTGGAGCCAACCTGTCTTAAAACCAATTTTTATTTTTATCTTGTAATTTCATTTGGAGCCGACCTGTCATAAAAATAAAATATTTTTTGATTTGAATTCGAATTTTATTTTCAATTTTAAATTACAAGTTCTCTTAGCAGGCCGACTTCATCTCATCATCGTGGGCTTCTTACAAGGTTATCATGGTCTTCTCAAACCATCCACACGAGCATGTCATCATCTACAACAAGGACTTCATCAAACGAACTTTAAGGATCACATGAACAAGGTGTGTGGGTTTCATGACCTCATCAAACCACAAATGACCACAGAATGGGTCATTTGTTCCTTCTTGCCAAACTATCATGTCCTTCTTGCCATATCAACATGACATCAACATTTATTCATTAACATGTCATCAGCCCTTGTCATATTATATATTATCAACCCTTGTCATTCCTTCATGCCATTTCATCAACCTTTATTACTCTTTTGTCCATATCATCAATCTTTACTATGCCTTTGTCATTAATGGTTTGTCATCAATGACAACCTTGCTCATCAAAAAATGACATATGCATGATAGATAACAATAGGGGATGGTGGTGTCTCACAAATGGATAAAGTACTTAGGCTTGTTTCCTTCAGGCTCTAGCAAGTTTCCATATAACAGATTCAACAATTTGGAACACTAGCCAACCTTCAAAGGAAAGTGCCTTGGAAAGCCTTCTGGCTCCAAAAAATGACAAAGACATAACCTTTGTAGGCTAGTCTCACCTTGTTTCCTTGTAGAGGAAAATGAGTCGAACATTATACAAGGAATGAGTGTTCATCCTTTGACCATTGAATTTTTCAAACAACTTTTAATTTCACATGAGATAGTAGCCAGCCTCCAAAGGCAGGAGCCTTGGAAAGCCTTATGGGCTCCAACCAATGACTAAGGCCTAGCACCACTACCAGCGAGCATCCATAGCCACGACAGGTTTGCCTCACCATGTTTCCCTTGTGGGGGGGACCATCATATGATGAATTAGTGTGCTCATTCTTTGGCCACTGACTAATTTATAACATTCATACTTTGCATCATTTAGATATAACATTTATGCGTAGTGTCTGAAAACATTGTTGGGTGGAGCACTTATTTTGAGCCTAGTTTGATAAATCGGAATCGGTTTCGGCCGATTCACCAATTTATTGGTTGACCGATTCAAACAGGTGAAAAATTGGTTTGGTCTACAGGTTGTGTATCGAACCGGCCGATTCGGTACCAAATCGGCTTGTTTGGTACCGAACCGGTTTGATCGGTCGATTATTGACAAAAAACGACTGATTTTTGAGGGCCCACAAAATTATGAAATCAGGTTTTTTTAAAGATTTATTTCATTCTTTTAATTTCTTAACCTAAGTAACTACCCTGGGCCCCTAACCTTTGGAAAATGTCACTGTGAAGTGTTGTGGGAGAGTGGAGAGACTACCGACGGCCAAGAACAATGAACTCTTGGACTATGCATTGGTGCAACTATGCAAAGTTGGAAAGAACCTCGAGTGGACTGTTGCAAGTTGGAACCCATGCAAGCAGCGGTTGGAACCCGTGCAAGCAACAAGACTGGAGTCTGAGAGTTGAAATTTGGAACCTGGTTGGGTTGTAGCCTATGCTGCTGTGGGAGTGGGGCCCATGAAGAGTCTGAGATTGGATTCCTAGAGGCTAGAACCCGAGATGTAGCATGTGACTCGTGAGTGTGGATATTTTGTCTCTAATGCTTTGGAATCAGGATTAGAATCTTGAAGATGTTGGTTTTCTTTAAAATTTAAATATTTTATGTATTTTTTAGCAAACTGATTCCTTAAATTCAAATTGACCGATTTATGACCGATTCATTACCGATTCCGATTCCGAGTAGACCCTTAACCGATTCCAAGTTCGATTCCGATTTTTCAAACTATGGTTTTGAGGACTAAAGAAAAACCATCCGGTGAACACACAAAAAAACATGGAGTCTATCATGCACAAGGGTCAAGATGGGGAAAAGATCTTCAATCTCACAAGTCTCAATCAACACAGGTCATGGGAGGAAAACAATTATGGATGAACTAGATGGATGGAGACAAATGATACATGGAACCAACATAGCACTAAAGTTTAAAAGTTGTGTAAAGCATGGCATAAGCAATAGTCTTCAACATTAGATTCTTTAATCATTCTCAACACAAGTTTAAGCATCAGTGTATAATATATATGTAATATAAGCATAGGTCACCATGATCATCATAACATAACAAGCTTATGTGTTAGTATACATCCAAGAGCAAAATCCAACCAAGGAGTCATATACCTGATCTCACCATATACTTGTCTCTATCTGATATGCCCATCTGTAACTATGTACCATATCTGCTACTCTGCTCAAATGAACTAGGTCACCACTGAAATCATCTAAATAGACAGGGAGATCTCAGTCATGGCAAGGAAATACTCTGAAACTGCTGCTAAACAAAGGCTCTGAATGGCTCAATATGCAAAGATCCATGCTGAAACCCCATCTGAATGTGTAGCTCAGAAAAATAAAGAGATCAAATCTGTATGCTGCATCATGGTATCCCAGTTGCAATATATATGTGATAACAAACCAAATTTCAAGTATACAATATGGATAAGGTAAAATATTAAGGCATTCACAAAAGCTAGGCAGGAAGGTCAAGGGGTGTGTCAATTTGGATCAATCCATTTCTCCTACAGATTAGACAAGTCTTTCTTGCATAAGTTATAATTGTAGAAAACAAATGAACTAAATTGGATGCCAAATGCACCAGGTTAATGTTTATTGCGTATAATAAACACCATAAGGCTTACAAGATGATCAAAACAAAGTGATGTACAATAGAGACATGACTGATGGAAATGCAGGGATATTTCAACCCATTTCAGATAAAAATCAGATCTAAAAATTGCAGATGATGGTTGTAGTATGGCTGAAACATCAGCCACTTTGGATGGTAAAAATATGTAGGAAGAAGGGCAGCCCTCTAGAGCTCATGTACAATGAGAATTCAGCAATGAGATTACTGGAAATGATCCAAATCAGGCAGAGAGAAGCACTAACTTAGAGGACAGAACAAAGATAAAGCCCAAGTGGTATTATAGAACACCAGAGAGGAGCTTTCTCAACCAAGAGAAGAATGGCCAAGTGGAAGATAGAACAAAAAAGCAAAGCAACATGTTTCTTTTTCTTTATCTATTGTTGTTGATGAAAAAGGTGAAGAGAAGAAAACCATCAGGGAGGGAAAAGTAGCTTCTATAGTGAAGAAAGATAACACTTCTATATCGAAGCAAAACAATTTATTGTGCTACCATGGTGTGAAAGAGGCGAGTTCAATGGACAAACCAGAATCCTCATCAATAGTAGAGGGGATGAATTCTTAAGTCGACCTTGACTCTCATCTGGCTGGTGACTCAATAGTTAGATAGATGGTTGGTGATATGACTTGTTCTACATCAGCAATGCTGGTTCCAGGTAACTCAGTTCATTTCGAATTGGTGATTGCTGAAATTACTCAGAGGCATGTTGCAGACTCTCTTTACAGTTTGTTTAGTCCATATAAGTTGTTTCTATTATGGGACAAGCGACTATGTGGAATATGACCATTATGAGAGGGTGTTAGATAAATATTATAGTGATCATATCTATTACTTGGGATTTTTTGGTCATGTAATCATGTTACCATTTTAATGTTGAGTTATGACTTAAATAATAAAGTTTTTATGTGATTAGGTGTTTGGGGAGTTACGTAATGTACTCAAGGTATGTCTCTCACCTCATAAATATGAAAATGTACGCCTTGTGTATTGCAATAACTGAACATCCAAGTATAAGTTCTATCTCTTCTGCATTTATTATTTGACCTTTTCACTTGAGCGAAACTCTAAAGATAAATCTCCTTGTTACAATCACATCAAAATTAGTAGTTCAACAAGTCTATCTAAATTGAAATCCATATGGTAGAAATCAAATGTACAGACCACTAATAGGAACATATAAAAGTATAAATGTACAAATAAGAAACCTTTTTTCATTTTAGCTTTTAAACTATCTTCAGGAATTGCAAAGCACTGGGATCCTTAACTCCTGATTGGGAAAGATAATTAATAAAAATGATTTTTTTGGGGTTGAAAACACTCAACTTTCATATATCTAGGAGTAGGAGCAAAGCATGTTCAAAGAGAATTAATCTCATTTCGTGGTTGAATGCATAAATAATTTGTATTTTGACTCCTTACCTAATGACACGCATAAACTCACGGGGCGGTTGAAAATCACGCCTTTGAGCTCGAAGTTTAGGAACTTCATGTACTTTAGCGCCAAATATGAACTGCAAGTTATTCCAAATTTGTCAGCAGATGATGAAATTTCATCTTTCCACATGTATCATAGTTTGGAATTAGAATTTATCCAATCAGAAACTTTACAGCAATGACCTATATTGCTTTTGTGATTTCCATGCTGAAGATATTGAATAATACTCAAACTGAAAATAACTAGTGATAAAGCTTGGAGCTTGTCTCCATATGTAGTATAGAAATGGTCATGACCAACTCCTAAGTTACTGGTACACCTGCCCAATACGTTAAAATTATTGAAAATTTATAGTTCTATATGGTGAGTGAGGCTGAAAGTAAAAGAAAGGCTTTGAGCTAAATAATGAAATTTGCATGTCATAACTTCCTTTGCTAAAAACAAAAGATGTAAAAGGTAATAGCTTGAATAGAAAAGGGTTAGCGTTTCTTTAATGTTGCAAAGCTGGCTTGTTGAAGGAAAGAAATCATATCTTTTGGGACTAATGTTGGTGAAATATTGATCATTGTACTACTTTATTTGGCCATGTATATCTTTAGAAGTGTATGTTTCTTTGTATCTGATGTATTACTAAGATAGGTGCTTTTCTCCAAGACTAGACTCTCCAAAAATGGTTTTCTTATTGGATAGAGTCTAGACTAGGCAACAAGGAGAATCTGGCTCTATTTCCTACATTTCTTAACCTCATGAATCAACTGCCAACATACCAATTAAATTGCCGTTTTTGAATTGTTTCATATTCATCTAATTATGTGTATGATATTGAAATGTTATAGGTGGGTTCTTCCCAGGTGCTTCATTGGAAAGTACACTGGAAAATGCAATCAGCTAAAGAGGCAGTAAAGATATTTCAGACTCCAGAATTATTCATGATTGTCAGAGGAGGTGATACTGAATTCAGAATATCCAGACCTAAAATGCCAATTTCAAACAAAAGTTGATGTTGGTCAATGTAGTCAACTATCATCCCTAATGGTCTGATTAGGTAGGTTGGCACACTTTGTAAAAGACAACTTGTTTTGTTAGAATATAAAAGTCTTCTAGACAATAGACGTAGGCATATTAATAAAGTTATCCCCCATATGCATGGGTGTGCACTGATGGTTTTTGTCACATTCTCAGTGGATGATCAGGGAAATTCAAGCTCAGGGGGACGATATAATTTAGCAGGGTCTCAACTCTCATCATCCAGGATGTATAACACCAGAGTCACGTGGCAATACGAGATTATGTGATGTACCCAAATCAAAATCGAGGCACACCAACTCAAAGGGACAAGGAAGACACCAATGAAAGGATGGCAAACAGAGGACACACTAGCTCAAGTATCCTTTGCACAACGTATTGTGACCATGTATGTTTTGAAATCAGCTACTGCTGAAGTCTACTCAAGGCTTCTTGGGTACACCAACATGTGCAAACTAGTTCCTCTCGCTAGCTTAAAAAGAAAGGCACTAGGAATTGACTTTCGGGTAGGTAGGAGGCTTTAGAACTCATGGAAGGGTTCTGGAACAGGTCTCTAATATCTATTATGACAGGTTCTGCAGTAAAAATGTCTGCAAAAAACTGCAGAGGTCAATTTGGTCTTTTGGATTTCTAGGAGTAAGATTTCCTAATTCAGGACTGCGTAGAAAGGTGATATCCAACCAATTACAGATAGTATCTAACCCGAACAAATTCTTGATCTGACGGTTGTATTGGGTACTATTGTTTCTAAGCTACCTGCAGAAACTTACAGAATCAGATTTGGCGTTCAGGAACTCAAGATATGATGAAAACAGTGGAGACTGGGAAGATTTTGTGGACAGCTCGTGAAGACAGTTGTCAACCCGACTCAAATGATACCTAAGGACAACTATTTTTGGATCTGAGGGTTGGGATGAGTCCCATTTCGTCTTACCTAACTGTAGCAACTCACAGAATTGGATTTGGATGAGCAAATGTCATTTTGTTGCATCAGAAGTAAAAACTAGTCAAATTTGGCAATGCATTTGATATAGGAGGAAAGAGTGCAAAAAGTAGAAGAAGAATTCGCAGAATAGGAGTAGAGCTCTGATTTTATTATGATCCTGAAGAATGATTACATTACAGAAATGTAGCTACCGCCACTTGGCTCATGAGGCCAACAACCATTCCTTCAACATGCTTATTACACCAATACACTGCTGAAGTTGATACTCAAAATACTCCTGCATAAAAAGAAGAGAGAATGTGTGGTACTAGCCCAGGAACTCCTGCATATGGGGGTAGCACGAGTATGGAAGTGTAATATCACAAGAAGCAGTTGATATGACCACTAGATAGATGTAGAAGAGAATGGTTATCATGAAGTACAACCCATTACCAACTAGGTTGCACTAAGTTGGACTTTTAAGTGAGCCGCCAAAGAAGAACAATTGTTCAAATTACAAGTTCATAAGTCCATTAAGGCCTTCCTGGGCCCATTTATATTTATTTTTTAGCATGTTCGTATCCCACGAGGAATTGTAATAAATTGACTTAGCATGATGAAATTATGTAAAAGGCTTGGTTTTCCTAGGACTTGGTCATTAATACATTATTCCAGGGTGTTTTTTCCTTGTGTTATCACCAAACTTGTAGTTGCCTATGTATGGTGGATCCAGGATGGATGGTAGAGGGACAAACAACTAAGGAGGTGGAACCAAGACTGCCTAGACTCCCAAATGGATGGTTGTCACGTCAATCAAGGAAGCCTTCACTTTATATTATCTAAGTCCAAGACAACAAAGGGGGAGACCCAGATCTACTCCCGACAGGAGAGATCAGACCTAGACACCAGATGAGATCAAGTAGGCTTGAGGTACGTAAGGTGTAAGGTAATTGAGGACCCTAGATCTATGGGAGATGTTACCAGGTGTGCCAAGGCTTTGGATTAGGGTTTTGGAAGTGTTAAGTTCAATCCAAAGTGGAACCAAGGTGACTTGTGGGGTTTTTTACAAGATCTGGGGTTGAGGTACAAGCAACTGATGAAAATAACCGCTGCCTTGGGAAACGTAACCGAGGCAGGGTGAGTAAGGATAGAGTTGGGACTGTCTAGTACCAAAGGGACAGACTCAATGAGAGATATGACAATGTCAGATTACCTAAGTCATCGAGGAGCAGTCAACTTTCAGGGGAAAGAGGTCAAAAGAAGGCTAGCGCTATGCTTGAATATCAGTGCCTGTTGAGCCTTGGGTAATGGAGTCAGTATTTGCACAACGTTAAAGTGAACCCACCTGGGATATGCCCTGATCTATGGACCCAAAAAAGTGTTTGGCTGGGAAGATTCAGTTTACAAGGAAACCAACAGAAGGAGGGCTAACACTAGGGTTTGGAGAGGCAAATCTACAGATCTAGGACAACCAGGAGACTATCAGCTCAACGTTGGAGAGGGGATGAGATCAGAATGGCTCGATCTACAAACCCAAGTCAGAAAATTTCAGGAAAAATCAGATTTGGAAAAGTAAAAATCTGATGAGGGAATCCAGGATGCTGAAAGTCAGTTTTTCAGATCTAGGGCTACCTGGCAGGAACTAGCTCAGCCTTGGGGGTGTTCTGGAATGAGGGAGACCTGATCTACAAACCCACGTGATTATTTTCCGGAAAAAGTCAAATCTGAAAAAAGTCAAAATTTCAGTAGGGGCACTGGGGTTTGAGTAGTCAGAAAGTCAGATCTAGGGCAAACCAGTCACAATTTGGACAGCGTTGAGGATGATTTAGTGAGAGGGATGCCCGATCTACAAAACCCAAAAATGATTTGTTCAAAGATCAAGCGGTTCCCCGATTCAGGATTTTTTTTGGATTTTTATTATTTAGGAGTTTTTCAAAAAATTTGAAGAAAAGCATGTACAATAGATTGAGATCTGAAAGAGTAGATCTTACCTGGAAATGCTTGTAAATGCCTTGATGATGATGATCCCCACCATCCCGATCAATTCTGGAGGATCTAAGTGAGTTCTAGGACCAACGTTATGCCCCAAGTGACCAATGTGCCCCCCTATCCTGCACAAGCAAACTTCAACAATATCAGATTTGCTGTACCACAAAAGAAAAAGCTAGATCTATAGAAAAGTAACAAGATGTAATCATAAATCACAATGAAGCTAATGAAAACCCCCTGATACAAGACAAAGACAATCTGAGCGAGTTGAGGTCCCCCTGCAAAGACAAAAACGCTCCAGCTGAAAACGCCCTCCTGTAGACAAGACAATGATCCCGAAAAAAGATGTAGATCTCACAAAATATTCCGAATACTAGGAAGCAAGAGATTTTCCAATCACCACCGAAGAACATCAGATGTAGAAAATATCCACAAAGAATCTTTCTATTATTCAGATTCAAGAGCCAAATACCCCTTACAAACGAGAAGCTCTCTCCTTTAAATAGGAACGAGAGAACCAAAATCCTAACCACTTTCAAAACGAGTGGCTAACATTAAAAGATAAAATGTTCTAATCAATGGTTGAGATGAGCTCGACATACAATACATGGATCAATATAACCATAAAGTACCAAAGTGGACTAAATCACCCATAAAGAGGGTACCCCACTCAACAAGAAATAAATGAAGCACATGGTAGGTCCATGGAGTGTTAACTAACTCCCTTTGGGTGCCCCATGGCACAATAAAATAATATAATATTTTAATTTTTTGACTTTGTGCCTTCTTGAGGAAATCGTGAGCCTCCCAAAAGCTCCAGAAAATAATATAAAAATGCCCCAAAAATAGGTGTGGGCCCAATCAAGTGCTGCAACTGCTGGAGAAGGTGCGGAGGACATCACACTCATCATCAGGACTCATCCCATGTCATTTCCTTGCCTCAGAAGCCCAAATCGATTCCTTCAGTAACAATTTAATCATTTTTTTAATCTGCCTTGGGAAACGTGAACCTGCCAAAACAGCCTCCTAGGGTGCCTGCGTTGTCAAACTGAGCCTACCGGGCTCTCTGGGATGGGGGTACTATGGAACAATCAAGTGGCTGCACCCCCTATGCCCCATACAACACCCTAGGAGATCAAATAAAAACATCTCCTTGCTCAGACACATCATCCTGTGAAGCAAAACTGCATCCAGAGAGTAAAATGAGCCTGACCATCTCTGCAAGTGCCCGAAACTGAAAACAAACTATCTCATTAGACTCAGAGAGTCCAAATCCATCTAGGGTGTATACTCCCACCCCTCTCAGGTCTCTACCTGATCATCAACCATATCCAATAGATAATATAACCATCTGTAAATGACCAGATACCAATAATATAACTCAGACTATCATCCATCTGCTGCAAGTGTTATAAGGCTAAGCCATGCTTTACAAATCATTTAAGCAACAATCACAACAAGTAGCAGTCATTTCACTAGTGGTACATGAACCAAATACATATATAGGGTTTTATTTATGATTACTCGGACCAAATTTTCAGGACTATACTCACTTCATAGTTGTAGTCAATTTGCTAGTGAAGGGTGAAGGATGAAATTAACAAGGCTAGGGCAAATGGTGACTTCCTACTTAACATCATGACACTTTGGATATGGAAAGGAAAAACTCACTATAACCACATGCCGGACAAACAACAACACAAGGAATGACAGTGCCTCACAAATGGTTGAGTTGTTCAGAGAGTGCTTATTCAACTTAAGCATCATGTCTACATCAAGTTTGATCTAGTTTCATTAGGACCATCAATTTTATTTCCATGGCCTTTTTGGCCTATATGACCCTTTGGGACTTCATCAGTGCTTAAAAACACAGCTAATCGCAACTTTCATCCAGGACATATTTAACTTTATAAGGTCAACAATATTTGGATATAGCATATATTTAACCATTGCGTTTTTGGACCTTTTCTTATACCCTTCAAGGGGTATTTTAGCATTTCATTGCTCTTGCCCTTTTTTCACATATGTTAAGAAACACAGTTTTAGCATTTTCATTTTCTATGGGCGCATATAAACATTTCCAATACAGGTAGTACATGAGTTTTCAGTTTTAGCCAACAACATCTCAAGTGACCAGAGGGAGTTCTGCACAGTGCCAAACATCGGGACAACCGACCAGAATGATTTAGGCATACAATCCAACTCACCAAAGGCAAATTCTGTCACCAACTCAGAGCCGAGACACAATATAAACAGGGAGGTTTGTCCAACAAAGGTTCTAGCGGGGAAAGGTCCTCCATGCGACAAGTCAAGTAGTAAGTCGGGTTAAAAACAAAACTGGAAGGTAATGGATGGGTGGAGACAGTGAAAGATGAAGCCAACACTAGCAAGCCAAAACAATGGTGGGAATGACTACCTCCATTCTCCCTAAGGAGGGTAAAACCAATGAGTATAGATCAGGAACTTCCAAGTCTAAGTAGGGACATCAATACATAATACAAATACATCCAAGTCCATATAATTATGACCGTTAGGTCATGACACTACATGTTAATACATGTTACAAAGATGAATATAAGAGCAATGATAACCATAACACAATATAATACAAGCTGAGTCATAATCATGCATATAATCCATCTAAACCATCATTTGTCCAATGAGAAAGTGCTGATACAAAACTAGGCATCAATAACTGCTCCGTAATGACTAAATGGCTACATCTGTCCTCAAATCTGAGTGTCCTGAGACAGTCCTGACATGGGAGAGTGCAATAGTCCACAAATAAAATAATGATCTGTCAAAACTGCTCATCTCAGCATCTCATATGTAAGAGATCTGGCTGAAAAATGTACTGTATCTGAAAAATAGAATATGGTAGCCCGACTACTATATATGTGATAACACCTTGTTAATTATATATTGTTTTTTAACAATTTATAATTTTTGACTTTTTCACTCAAGCCTCCAAAGATGGAATAATTGTCTTAGTCGTTAGGCCTTCAGAGGTTAATAACACCTAAGTGTCGATGTATATTACCATGTTAATCATTATTTTGAGTCATTATGAACATGTACTAAGTCCCCCATAGGTATTTTTTTTTAATTTCTGGAAAAAATAATTTTTTGCGTTTTCCCAAGCTTATTTTTAATAAGTTAATTGTATTTTTTCTCTAAGGAAAAAAAGTGGGACTAGGAGGTTGTTTTTGACATGGGGGTGCTAATTTTCTAGCACCCACTTAACCCCTAAACCCACTTTCCTAAGTTTTTGAGTAATTATTTATCTCCAAAATTAATTATTACTCGAAAAACCCAAAAAGACCAAAAAATTGGGAAAAATGAGAAATTCGGCAACTCATAAAAAATTGGAAACATGATGAAAACTGATTCCGTGAGTTGGCAAAGGTAAATAGAAATATTCCTAAAGTGTTACAAGTCACAAAAAGGAAAGATTGGATTGCCAACACCCAAATAGATGTTTCCTCATCCAAGAGAGGGCGCACTTCTCCAAAAGGGGTGCATTCATCCAAGAGGGGTTGCATCCAGTATGAGTTGGCACACGTTTTAGAAAGTAATGCTTTTGCCAATGAGTTGTTTCCATGAGACAATGTTCTTTCCAACTTTTCCCCAGCTCTTTCCAAGCAAGCGACACATCTCTCCTTTAGCAAGTGTGCCCCCTCTTGCCTTGGCTTCATTTATTTAAGAAGAGCAAGTTTGCTTCATTTTCCATCAGAAGTGTCGAACCTCTGCTTGCCTATTGTTGTAATTCTTCCAAGTTCATTGTTAATAAAAGGCTTTGGAGGATTATGCAATTGTTGTATACGATGTTTGGATGTGCTATATTCTGTGAAATATTGAGGTAACTTATGTCTTTTCGCAAAGCTTGTATATGTTCGAGATTGTTGGCTTTTGAAGGGAACTGTGTCCCAGTAAGATAAGGAGTAATACTTTGTTGTTTACTTCTTATTGTAATTTGATAGAAGAATGCTTAGAAATTTATGATTATTCTTGTTTGAATATGTATTTTCTTAAGTTTCTTTTATTGGTTAACATCGGGAATTGATCCCCTTTGTAAGTGTTTGTAAAGTTTTACAGGTTGCTTAAGCTGGAAGTCTGGATGAGCATGTTATCTCTACTTCTCTTTCAGTAAATCTTAAAGAAAATGCTTCATCACTTCGACCACAATATGAGGACGATTCCATTGCTCTTTTCTTACTTCTCAACTTTGGTTATACCCTTCTGACATCAAAATTGAAATTTTTTCGATTACTACTTACTTTCAGCAGTGTTGATCAAATTAGTGCATTATAAAATATCATAAAATAATCTAATTTACATATGCATTTACAGGTTTAGATTTGATTTTAAAAGGCTTACTTTTTATAGATCTCAGTCTCAAAACTAAGTATTTGCATTCTCTATTTTTATATCATTTAAAGTACTCGAGTTATATGCTAAAATTTTTATGCTTTAACTGATTAATCTAGCACATTTAGCATAAGTTTGTTGGCTGTTTTGCAGCATTTGACGAACAGATAGAGAGAAGTGTTTGTGAATTTTTGACATATTAAGCCATCTGAGAGCCCTCCTTCTTCCATATCTTTTTGTCAAGCATTTTTAAAGCCTTCAAACTTGTAAACTTGTTGGTCCTTGATATATAAAAGACTACAAGTATTCCTCATTGTAATTATCGTAACAAAAGAGAAGTAAGTGGGCAGCCAACTGCCAACACTCCATCCCCCCAGGGGGATTCGTGTTGTTTCCTTTCTGTGGTTTGATTTCCTTAGAATAGTTGCTTTCGTTTCTTAGTTAGATTTTTATTTGTACTTCTGATTGCTTTTAAAATTTTAACAAATCCGACCGTGTTCCCGGAAACAAGAGTATCGGTATTGAGATTTTTTAAACAACACACATTTGACTTAAAATTCTTAAAATTAACAAGGCTTTAGTTCCCGTATGCTCTCGTTAACACTGTAGGCCTTTGGATTGAACATTAGGACAATCAAAAAGGGATTAGAGTGACTAGTAATTAGTCTCATCTTAACAATTAATCCCCAAGTGAAAATCCCACACTTTTTCGATATTGTTTACACATGGGCAAAGTCTTCAAGTAAAGCGGAAATAACTAGAAAGTGACCCTGGGGCCCTGTAGTCCTAAGATACTGGACACGTCCAAAAGGGCCTACATTTCCCGTGTTCGACACGCACACGCTGACAGAGCATGTCAGACATGACTTTTCCGCGTTACCTGATTTTAGACATGCGTGTCCTGCGCTGTTACCAACGTGTACTGATTGCAGGACACATTTTCTGCGGAAGAGACGCCTGAAAATGCTTTAAATCAAAATTTTCACTTTCTTTTTATCATTTGCAAGCGTGGAGAGGGCTCTAAAGTGTGTTTGTTGTGTAGGTGAAGAATATTTGAGGGATTTCGAAGGGTTTCCAAGTGATTTAAGGGTGGGTTTTGTTGGGTGGATGGCAAGCTCAACCATCAAACAAGAAGAACAATGTCTCAATTAGCTAGGGCAGAAGCTAAAGGGCAAAGGAAAGGGAGAAATGCCCCATCTAATGTCTCCCCTCCTATTCCTCCAAGTACAAGCTCTTCTACTCCTGCTAGTGCTCCATCTGCTGCTAGTGGAGCTCATGATCCATTGAACCTTGTTTTAGCAAGACAATAAGTCCAAGAGAAAAAATACCCTTTGTGGAAGTATGTGACAAGGAAAGAAGGGCATGGGGCTGTTGCCCACCTATATTGACTAGGTGTCAACGTCGTGTATATTGCAGATGTACATATTGTACAATTTGCACCATGGAAAAATCCTAGGGTTTTTTCACTCAGCAAGGCAATTCTGCCCCTTTTGTACACGAAATGTCTGCTCCTTTGCATGGGATAATTAATGTAACTTTATATGTCAGCATGGATCATTCCTTTAAGGATGTCACCATGGACTTTATTATCAGGGAATTCCTCTTCACCGAGTGTTTTTTTCCCTTTCCAGTTAATTTTGTTAAATAACAATTTTAATTGGTTGGGTTTTTCACTCACCAATCCTCCAAAGTGGTGAATTGACGTTCTGATAATCAAGCCCATGAGGTGGCTAATGTTTCAAGTTGTTGTCCATGACCATGCTAACCATATCTTGTAGTCTTGCGGAATTTTGTTAAGATTTTAGTTTTTATTTATTTTTTATTTTTTCCTAATTAATTAACTTTACCATTTGGTGGTTAATTAATTAAGTTTTGATGTAATAATGTAATCTCTTGAACTTTGACATTTTGTAATAGGGGCTATGAATACAAATGAAAATGCTATGACACCTTCTAAGCCATTGGTTCAAGTCCTATGTCATTCTGACAAGGGGTTAGGAAGTTAGACCAATTTTGGTTAAGACAAGGTTTTTTTTCCTAGGAAATTAATTTAATTTCCTAGGGTGAAAAATTAAATTATTTGATTTTGAAGGAAAAAATCAAATAAGGCCATGGTAATTAAGTTTGGGGGGTGGCTAAGCATAGTCAATTTTTATTTAAATAAACCCCCCCAATGGTCAAAATAAATTTTTGAAGATCTCCTAAGTGGGGCGCCCCTCTTGTCTTAATAAAATATAAAAATAGAAAATAAAAAAATCAAAATTTGAGTCAAAGGAGGCCCCAGATAAAAAATAAAAAATAAAAGATAAAATAAAAGATTAAAAATAAAAGATAAAAATAAAAATAAAAATAAAAAAAAATATTTTGAGTCAAAGGAACTACTCCCAAGGTAGGTGCCTAGTCATGGAAACTCTTGATCTAAGGGTTAAGCTTTATTGTGACATGGATCTATCTTTTTGACCATTGATTTGAAGAGGTGCCCTTGCTTTTGATTGGTGGATGGCTTGCAAAATCAACAAAACTAGATCTAAGGGTGGAGGAGAGCTAGAGTTTAGATCTATGTTTTGGATACTAGATTTAGGAGTGGGTTTCAGATCTTTTCAACTATAAAAGAGAGGCCCCTCCTCTCATTTTCTCATGATTCTAGGGAGCATGGTTATGCTGCCAAAATACTCTCTCTTCTCCCTCTCCTCTATTCTTCTCTCTCAAGTTTTCAAAGCCTTTGGCTATTGTAATGTTGTTTCCCTATTGGGGTTCTTAATACAAGTAATCTTTGGATGAATTTTTGGTGTCTTTCTTCTACATTTCACGCATCTTTTGGTGAGGTAACTTGCATGTGTATTTATTTGATTTGCATTTGTATTAGCTTATAGATAGCTCTCCACAAAGTATTTTGTGGAGAGATTTGTAAGTAGAAATATTTCTGCTTCCATTTGTGAGTTTTTAATTTTATCAAAGTATTTTGGTAGATTTATTGGGTACTCACTTCTTTGCTTACATTTTGTAGCTCTCATAAGTTTATTTGCAGGGATCTAAAACAAAGGAGCATCTTCCTCCAAGGGTTATTTTGTTGTTTTCCATTTTCGCTCATGTGTTTACAGGGGTTTTAAAACTCAGTTTTTATCATTGTATAGTGATAAAAACCTTTGTTTTAAGGCCCTAACCCTTAGTATATTAGTTAAATGCTTCAGATCTCCTGTTTTAACATCATTTAGGTGGTTGGAAACTCATTTTCCAGCCTTCTAAACTTCTCATTTCAAGTATTTTTACAATTAGATTTTTGCCCTAATTTTTTGCATTTCTGGACTAACTTTTCTAATAAGTTTCTTTAGTGTTTACTGTAATTTCCAGCAAACATACCTCGCTGTTTTATTGCAGGTTTTACACAGGAGGAAAGGAAGTGCTGCCCGTTTTGGTTTAGAAAAGCGTCAAGAACCATCCGGTTCAAAGGGGGGTCCAAAACCCCATTTCTCTCTACTCTTTTTTTGGTATTTTGTAAACCCCAAAGAGAAGTTCTCTTGGGGTATTCTCAAACCATTTCAAAAGCTTTGTAAATCTATTATAAGTAGATTAGATTAGAGGTAGACTAGCTCACTAATTGCTAGTTTGCTTTTCTTGCAAATAAACCTAGATTTTCCATTTTTACCCACCTTCTCTTTCAAAGAGATTGTTGTGTGGTTAGCATAGTTGCTTTAGTTTAGTTTCAAGTCTTTCATTTCATTTCAAGCACTTAGCTTAGATTTATTTTCTGCTTCTGTTTTTACTGCAAAGAGAGTAATATACAACCCTAGATCCACCGTGTATTCTCTGTCCCTTCCTGTTATCTCCCTTTAGGGAACTCAGGTTGGGTATGAAAAGCGGAAGGGTTAGGGGGTTTAGGACTTAATTAGATAACTTCTATTTCTGCTACAATCTTTTGCTTTACAATCTATACACATTTACTTTCAAGGTCCAGGGTGCAAGTACCAACACCTTCCATAAGGGATACCGCTTGGTTGACTCTGTTGATTGTTTTAAAATAAAGTTTGCACATCATCAACATTAACAAGATTTAAAATAAACCCCTAAAATAAACCAACAACTATTTAGCCCCTCCTCCTCTACTTGGTCATCACTCTTCGGAGTATTCTGAGAAATGACGGGGTGTTGGATAAGCTCTTAATAATAGGCATACACCATATATTGTCTATCGCTGACTAAAAACGGTGACCTCAGAGGCTAGAAGGGGTAGAAGATCGTGGAGGGTCTCTAAGCGTTTTACATCCCTCTTGTTGAGCGCCGAGGCATTGGGGTTTGATCTGCGAGCTATAGGTGGACTAGTTTCCACTGTTTTGAGCACAACAACATCCCCTCTTTAGCTTTGGAGGATATGTGGTAGGGGTAGTCACATCCCTGGTTCTAAGACTTAAATCAAGATTAAGACACCCTCACAATTTATTAAAATAAACCAAGAGACACTGCAAAACATCTTACAAACAGGTTACTACAAAGCATTTCACTCCATTTCACAACATTTGTTTATCTCACTAATAACCTGTTCATAATTTGCGGATATTGTTTATGCTGTACAATTGATTGATACTATTCATATGTTCATTTGTTTATACTGCTAAACTGACTATCATTGCTTTAACTGTTTAGCTAAATCATTCATTTCTGTGCATATTGTCCATAGTATTCAACTTATTTCATTTGTAGTCTCATTCGATTAGAAAACACTTAAATTGTGGATTAATTAGCTTAGATTTGCATTTTATCTGAAAGTTGCATTTGTCTTGAATCCATTTCATTTATAGGCATTGGTTTTGTTAATCTAAAAGGTTTGACTGTCATTGAAAGTGAAAATTTGCATTTGCATTGGCTGCTTGTCATCTTTTAGATAGTGCAAGGCCTTAGCCTAAACACCTTAAATAAATATCCCATTAACTAAATTGTTAATAAATTAGGAACTTAGTATTCCGTAGGGACTATCCCCCTTGGCTCTGTTAGGATCTTGCCTAAACGGAGGAGTTGTGGACTGTGGTGACAGTGGTCCCCAACTCTCACTTGCCCCCAAGGACACACATAGCAGGTTATTGACTTTCCATTTATAGGTTTAGATCTGATTTTCAAAGGCTTACTTTTTATAGATCTCAGTCTCAAAACTAAGTATTTGCATTCTCTATTTTTATATCATTTAAAGTACTTGAGTTATATGCTAAAATTTTTATGCTTTAATTGATTAATCTAGCACATTTAGCATAAGTTTGTTGCCTGTTTTGCAGCATTTGATGAACAGATAAAGAGAAGTGTTTGTGAATTTTTGACATATTAAGCCATCTGGGAGCCCTCCTTCTTCCATATCTTTTTGTCAAGCATTTTTAAAGCCTTCAAACTTGTAAACTTGTTGGTCCTTGATATATAAAAGACTACAAGTATTCCTCATTGTAATTATTGTAACAAAAGAGAAGCAAGTGGGCAGCCAAGTGCCAACACTCCATCCCCCCAGGTGGATTCGTGTCGTTTCCTTTTTGTGTTTTGATTTCCTTAGAATAGTTGCTTTCGTTTCTTAGTTAGATTTTTATTTGTACTTTTGATTGCTTTTAAAATTTTAACAAATCTGACCGTATTCCCAGAAACAAGAGTATCGGTATTGAGATTTTTTAATCAACACACATTTGACTTAAAATTAACAAGGCTTTAGTTCCCGTATGCTCTCGTTAACACTGCAGGCCTTTGGATTGAACAGTGGGACAATCAGAAAGGGATTAGAGTGACTAGTAATTAATCTCAACTTAACAATTAATCCCCAAGTGAAAATCCCACACTTTTTCGATATTGTTTACCCATGGGCAAAGTCTTCAAGTAAAGCGGGAATAACTAGAAAGTGACCATGGGGCCCTGTAGTCCTAAGATACTAGACACGTCTAAAAGGGCCTACGTTTCTTGTGTCCGACAAGCACACGTTGATAGAGCATGTCAGACATGACTTTTCCGCGTTTCCTGATTTCGAACATGCGTGTCCTGCGCTGTCACCAACGTGTCCTGATTGCAGGACATGTTTTCCGCGGAAGAGACGCCTGAAAATGCTTTAAATCAAAATTTTCACTTTCTTTTAATCATTTGCAAGTGTGGAGAGGGCTCTAAAGTGTGTTTGTTGTGCAGGTGAAGAAGAATTGAGGGATTTGGAAGGGTTTCCAAGTGATTTAAGGGTGGATTGCAAGCTCAACCATCAAACAAGAAGAACAATGTCTCAATAAGCTAGGGCAGAAGCTAAAGGGCAAAGGAAAGGGAGAAACGCCCCATCTAATGTCTCCCCTCCTATTCCTCCAAGCACATGCTCTTCTACTCCTGCTAGTGCTCCATCTGCTGCTAGTGGAGCTCATGATCCATTGAACCTTGTTTTAGCAAGACAACAAGTCCAAGAGAAAAAATACCCTTTGTGGAAGTATGTGACAAGGAAAGAAGGGCCTGGGGCAAAGCTAGGTGGGGGAGACAATGTGTGTTGGACTTGCAATTTTTGCAAGAATGAGTTTAAGAACACATACTACTGAGTTAAGGGCCATTGGTTGGCCCTTCTTTCTTGTGGGATTTCTTCATGTAAAGTAGTGAGTGTTACCCAAAGGAGGGATATAGGAAAAGAGGATCAAGAAGGCTTAGGCAAGGTAGCAACATCAAGCAAAAAAATTAATGAGGATCCTCTTCCGTTCTTAAGGAAACCCTCTAGCATTTGGCCTCCATTTCCACCTTGCAGAGGTTATACATATCCAACAAGAAAGAGGCCATCTTCAAGTGGTCCAATGGACAGGATTTTCCAACAAGAGGCGCGAAAAGGGGTGGACCTTACCATTACATTATTTTTCTACCTCCACTTCATCTCATTCAATATTGCACGGTCACCATTGTTTATTGAGATGTGTCGAAGTCTCATTGAACGAGATCCAATTGGTTATGTGCCTCCTGGTTCAGAGAAGCTTAGAACCACGTTGTTGGTTAAGGCAACGCAGGAGGTGGATAAAATTCTTGAGCCAATTAGATCAACATGGTCTCATTCAGAGTGAGTATTGTTTCTGATGGATAGACGGATCCAATACGCGATCCACTCATCAATTTCATGGCATCTTCCCAAAATTGACTAATGTTCTTGAAAGTGGTGGATGCTCTTGGGAAATACAAGGATGCACATTTTATGGATGAGTTATTCATCAAAATCATTGAAGAAGTAGGTGTTGATTCTTGTGTACAAATCATCACAGACAATGCATCTGTTTGCAAGGCCGCTTGCATGATTGTGGAAACTAAATATTCATAGGTATTTTCATTTTGGAGACCTTTCATTGCTATTTTGCTCATTGTTTGAATTTATCACAAGATTCATCTAGGGGAAAGGTCATTTTAAATGATTTGAGTTGTTAGTGTTGTAGAGTCATTTATACTTGCTTTTATTGCTCTTACAGGTTTTTTGGACACCTTGCATTGTCCATTCCTTGAATTTAGCCTACTCGGAAATTTTTATTACGTGGTTACAATATGCATGAAGAAAAATGCGCTTTGGTTCTTATTATCTGGGATCCAAAGGCTTAAAAAAAGTAAAAAAAATGACTATAAACAAGAAGGGAGCCCTGGGAAGCCTTGAATGGCTTAAATTTTTGAAAAATGGCCAACACTTCCTTCTTTTTTATCACCAAACCTGCGAAAACAACAAGCTATCAATCCCTCAAGGTGCTCAAAAACACTTTAAGAGTGTCTTTGAACATCCACAAAAAAAATTCTAGCAAACAAACTAAGTCAAAACTATGATAAAATTGCTTAAATTAACCAAGGAAAACAAACTTTCCTTGGGATCTTGGCTTGCTTTTGAGGGTAGCCAATATGATGCACTTAATTGCTAGATTTGAAAATGAAAGTGCATACTAACTTATCTTTCCAAGCTTAATATTTTCTAAAATGCAACTTGTGAAAGGAAGCTAGATAAAAACTAGATCTAAATGAAGATGAGACCTTTGAATGCTTTAGATCTAAAAAATTAAGCAGATCTATGTATAATATAACTTTGAAAGGTAGATTTGCAAAGAACAAACAACCGGGAGAGTGTTTTAATTTTAAAGGAGATAAAGAAAAGTAGAGCCCGGTTTGTTGCCGAAAAAATCAACCAAGGAAAGGATTTTCGTGGAGTGCCAAGGCACAATGTCTCGTAACTTTGTTGGAAATGGAATGGAGTCAATGTAGATCCACACCTTCTCCACACTTGGAAACCTGAAAACTAGATCACGATCTAGCAAAACACCTCATGAGATTTGGATATACATATGAAAAAAAGACAAAAATAACATGCAAATAAGCTTATTAAACATGTAAATTTTAGATCTTTAAACACATATAACATAGATAGAAACAAGTAAGTAATCTTACTTACAAATCCCTACGTGGGAATATAATAAACCCACTTCATAACTTAGGATAAAAATATTTAATCATTTTTTATTAAATAACTACGTACTAGCCTAGATAGTTGGCATCCACTTGCACCACATGGTCAACACTTCCCATATATACCCCAGGAGCGCTTTTACCCTGATTCTGGTTTGATCCCGTCCACTTTATTGACTACTAGAATTAGTAACTGCGCCTTCCTTTAGATTCTGTCTTTATTCCAGCTTTTATGTGGATAAGGTAAATCTAATCAACTAAGAAAATGCTAGCTTTTGTTTTCAACCCATCCTCCATTATTTTCTCTCCATATTCCAGGATTAGCATGTTTTTTCATCACTCATGACAACTCACTCATGCTTTAGCTAATTCGTGAGGTCCTTGACTGATTTGGGAAGTGCTTTAGCCACCTATGGGGGTTTATCATATTTGGTAAGTCTGATTTATGAGCTAGCATGAGTTGTCTTCCACCAACTCAATTTTCCTTTATAAGTATGTATTACTATTGTAATAATAAAAAAATCAAGTCATTGATTCAATAATCAGTTATTCATTGGATCACTTCTCTTGTATTTAGTCTCTTTATTCTTCTCTCTATTTTCATTGTGCATACTTGTGAAAATTATCTTAGTAGCAAGATCTACCTCCTATGCATCTTATTTGCATCAAGGATCCTTTTTTACATGATATCAGAGTTGCAATTTCTACATGGTATCAGAGCCACAAGGTACACACCTATCAATTTCTACATGGTATCAGAGTGCAAGGTTGTTCAAGTTCAATGGAGTTGAGGAGCTATCTGTTCTCTCCATCAGAGCGCATCCAGTCTCCTATCCCTCTCCGAAGAAGAGCTTGTTATTAAGATCACAAGATTTTCTCCTAGTTTTATTTGTGTAGGTTGCAGAGAGTATACTCTTGAGCGCATCAACATCTCAGTATGGATTCTTCTTTAGCTATGATCTTGAATCCCTTCTGTTGCCGCCTAATTCACACTTTAGGACGCAGGAAAGTCACAACCTGCTATGTGTGTCCTTGGGGGCAAGCGAGAGCTGGGGACCACTGTCACCACAG
>LPNX011124766.1:0-12021 GCA_001517045.1 Pseudotsuga menziesii
ATTTTAATCTTTTTAAACATTATCTTTATGAGTGACTTCATATAGATATATATGAAAGCATAGGAAAGCAATTATGAGACTCATGTAAATAATGCATAAGGAAGCTGTTCTTTCTATTTATACATTTGAATCCTTTACAATAATATATTTATCATTTTTCCACAATTTGTTTAATAGTTTTAACTTTATCTACTAACTATACTTAAAGGTGAAAAAGTGTCACTTAACTTGAAATTAAGTTATGTCTTCCAATGCAACATAAGCCTTACCATTGTCTCAATTCCACATAACTCTTGATACATGCCGAATATCACATTATTCATATGTCACATCTTTGGTTGTGTTGCCATATACTAGAACCATAGATGACTTTGGTTTTTCAAAAAGTGAATTCAAATTTCATATATAACAAAATTTATGTTTCAAATTAGTTGTTCTTTTTGTTACATAATGCATAATGAAATTGTTTTAAAATATATATATATATTTCAATCCTTTTCAACATTATTTTCATTATTCAATTCACATAAATATACTAAATTATTTTTATAATATATGTCATCCTAATTACTACCTCATAAATGTAACTTTGTCCAATATTCTTAAGTTTATGTACAATCTACAATTAAAAATGAAGAAATGTCAGTTGAACTTGAAACATTCGAGGAAAAGAATATATATATAAGAAATCATAAGCAAAAATATGACTCATGCATATATGTCAAAGTCAATTCTAAAAGGTTAAAGATAAGTAAGAAATGCATTACATCGGCATATACATTGTTGATCTATTTCGTTCAAGCAAAACAATGTAAAACAATTTTATGACCGCAATTCAACAATGTCAGTGAGTTATGTATCAGGCTGTTTGCAAATAGGTAGAGTTCGCTGCATGTTTGCATTTTTATTATAAAGTCAATAAATGTTTACAAGGTTAATAAAATACTAAATCTTCTTTCCAGATTCAATACTGTCCCTCCATGTGGCTGAGATTCAAAGGTTGGTAGATGCTTTAAATATAGATAAAGAACCACAAAACAGTATGCACAGCCACTCTGATATTTATAAAATGAAGTGCAGTATCCTCTTTGTTTTTATTGAAGTGGAGGGCAAGATGTAGAATTACAGGGACCCTTAACAACTGCTAGAACATTTAAAGTTTTGTTGCAGGGACTATAATTGTTTTCTTCCCCTAAGTCATAGTTAACAACGAATATTAAACGACAGAAATAGAAGCCAACACAGAATTTGACATGTCCAAAGTAACCAACAGTTTGCAAATAGAATGCCAATACAGAAATACAGATAGAATGCCAATACAGAAATACAGTCCAACTAGAAGGGCATATCCTAGATAACGAAGAGTATGCAAATATAAAGCAAGCTACAGAAATAGGAGTCCCAACACAAATTGACATATCCGAGATAAGCAACTGCACGTAATTCCAAATCGAAGTGAAAGAGCAAATATCGGCCACCATAGATAAATAGCATTTCAAAACTAATATCTGAAATATTAATTTTGCTCTAAGCGATTATCACGAGCCAGCAGAGATGTCTTTCGCGAAGAACAAAGACTGAAGAGCGCGCTCGCGGAGATATGACGATCGGGTGCAATGAACTTACAGCCACCATTAAAATCACAAAAACTTTATGCTCCTGCAACGTGTTCGCCTGCATTTTTGAAGGTGACGGACTTGTTGAAGCTCCCCTGTATTTTGTCTTTAATTGTTGTTTGCATCATACGACACCCCTCCTCAAACTTTTCTAGAAAGCCCGCTACCCAACGAAGATGCATGGAAGCTATCTTGGCAACGGTATATAACTTTTTCCCCAGCAGCTGTTCCCTCACTTTTTGACGCAGTTTGATTATGCCCATGTTGAACCTCAATTGCCTTTCCTTCACATAGCTGACTCCAAGGTCTTTCCTGGTGTATCCACGATCAAGGTTGCGGAGAACATATTCATTGTAGCCTTTAAGCATCCTCATTATGATATCCGATGTAGAGACACCATCAGTCCTTTTCGTTTCCTTAAATTTTCCTGCTGACTTCACGAATTCATAGACGTCTTTGGCAGCTCCAGTGGCATCAGGATACGGAAGGGCATCATGAGCTACATAGTCAATCTGATGCTTGTCTATGAATTCTTGATTGATCACCCATGGAGCATCTCGGATCACTTCGTCAACCCACCTGCAATGCCGAAGGGATTCGTAGCGCTCAGCTTCTGTCATTACAGTTTTGCCCTTGTACCTGTGAGTCACTTCATCATTGCAGCAACCCACGAGGAGGAATGTGTTGGGAAACAGTTTCTTGGCCTGTTCCAGTGATCGTGCATGTCCAAAGTGAAACAAATCATAAATTCCATCCGCATAGACCCTCACGGGCTTCTCAGTCCACTCGCTCTTCACGGTATCTGAAGATGGGTGCGGTTCGAATATCACCGGTAGCTCGTAGACAGTTTCTACTCTATTCTTCCGGGGTTCTTGATCTACCTTCGATGAATCATCCCTGTCGATGGTGGGTTTCTCTCGGTTGCTAAGAGCCATCGCTTTATCCTTCTCAATTCTAAAATGCCACTGCGATTGCCAATAGTATGGAAGCGAAGAATCAGTGACAACAGGAAAGGAAACAAGCAGCTAAGAGAGATAAACTCCAGTGTTTGGGTGAACTTATTAACCTAATTTATCTGTGGAGATGGTTTTATACGTGATATTTTAATGAAATAATAAAATAATAAATCAAAATTTTACTGGTCGGCTTTGATTTATAGTTCAAAATTGAAAAGACATATATTTATATGAATTAATACATAGTTCAGATGAATAAATACGAGTCATAAACTAAAGGTATTATGCTAAGATGTGAAGGACATTAATTTATATTGGATGAACTAAAGGTATTATGCTAAGATGTGAAGGACATTAATTTATATTGGGTGAATTTATTAAGTTAAAAAAGAAAATGACATTAACTAGATTATTTTCTATGTACAATTGCTTTTGTATGTGGTATTTTTATGGTACGATGTAAAGGGCATTAATTTATGTTGGGTGAACTTATTAACTTAAAAAAGAAAAGGACATTAATTACATTAATTTGTATGTGAAGTTGCTTTAGTATGTGGTATTTTAATAAAATTTATGTGTGGAGTTGGTTGTTATCTTAATAAAACAAGGGAAATAGCAGCAAGGCTGCTTATACATGCCTCTTAGGAATATTTTATTGTAATATTGTATATAGTTTAAAGCTAAAAGTTGATGAAATTATGAAACATTCAAACTTGCAACAATGTATTACTTGTTGCCATCGTACTTATATGTCTATGTGAGATTACTTGTTGTTTATAGGTTGTTGCATTACTCATTACTTCTTGTAAGTGTCACTGTTTATATTTCTTTGTGTATATGAATTAATTAGTTATTAAATCCGTCCTTGAAATTAAAGATCCAAAATGAGTTTACTTGTCTTTGTCAATAGGAGAGCTTTTGTCACTACCAATCGCTGAGATTTCTAATTTGATGATGTTGATTTTGACATTTTAGTTTTTCTATTACTAGAATCGGATTTGCAACTCATGAGAAATCTTGCAAACAATAATAACAAATACAAGCATTGACTATGCCTATTGCATGATCTCTCACAATTTTCACCAATGTTTCAAATGCATAGTAAGATGATGACCATCAACTAGAAAAACAAATATTCTTGTGTAGGGAAACAAATATTCTTATGTGTAGGGAAGAGTGTAATGTTATCTTACAAATTATGGGTCTAATCAAGATTAGTAAATGGTGCATGCATAGTGGTCATGCAAATTATATACACACTTGGATCTGTCTCTCTTAAGTTACTACCCTATGTTTTCCCCACATTTATATTGGGCCTTCATGGGACCAATCTCAACCAAATCACATACTAATTCCACCCATAAATTGCACTAACAAGAAACAAATTCCCTTCACGATTTCTTTGAGAATTGACTATGCATAAAAAAAACAAAGATTAATATTAACAAATTGGACCATTAAAAATAATAACAATGAAAACCAATGATTGACCTTTTAGAGCAATGCCATACATATATTAAAGTTCTCTTTCCCATACATATATATGAAACTATATAAACCATTTGATTTATGAGATATTTCTCCGAAAATAAAGGAATAAAACGAGAATTGTTACGCTTTTGAGAATTGTTATGATAAATAATTGAGACAAATTTGACAGGATTTCAGAGTAAATCCATTAATAAATCATGGATAAACTGTGGTTTGATGCAATATATAAAATGAAAACAATGACTAAGATAACATGTTCTATAAGAAAACAACAAAACACATGGATAATAATTTTACCAAGAATTATTGTAGATATTAGAACGGGACACCAATGAAATCTGTGAGGTTTGACATATTATAATCTGCTATCACATTTCTTTGTTAAAAGGAAAATCCATATGGAACCTATATTCAAAATTTCTCTTCTTTCTTTTCATAAAGTGCTTTGTCATTAAATTAATTATTTATTGAGATGTGAGCCCAAAACCAAAGTAATAAATCAATATATATATATATATATATATATATATTCAATAAACTTTAATATGTTTATAAGCTATGTTTATTTCATAATAGTTAATTCTATTAAAATACTAGATCAATATAAATAATATATTTATTAACCATCTTTATTTGATAATAGTGAATCAATTGAAATTTTTTTTGATAACAATAAATATCTTATAAATTTTCGAAGCAAATATGAACTTGAAACTTCAAACCTCTTTTCGATTTAAGACGTTTGATTTTGATATAAATAATGTTATAAATCAAAATATTAATAAATATCAAATTATTTATAACATGCTATGAAATATTAAATTATGTAATTAATATATAATTAAAAAATATTAGGAGTGATATGTACGGGGTACTGTCTATTTTTTATTGATTTCAAGGGAATAGAAGTGATTTAACAGTTGGCTTGTTGACAAGTTTACAAAATTGGATAAAAGAGTGTTAGTTCAGAATTTTGAACCGGTTGTGGTTATTGGATAAAAGAGTGTTCAATTCCATATACTATGGTTGTGGTTATTGGATAAAAGAGTGTTAGTTCACAATTTTGAACCTCCTCAAAAGAGGTGGATTCCATATAGTATGGATAAAAGAGTGTTAGTTAAAACCTGCTCAAAACAGGTGGAATCCATATATTATGGTTTTGAAGACAAATATATAACAATTTCCTATTTGATTATTGGCATAAAAGAGTGTTAGTTGACAATTTCGAACCTCATTGAAAGAAGTGGATTTCATATACTTTGGTTTTGAAGAAAAATATATAACAATTTCCTTGTTGATTATTGGATAAAAAGTGTTAGTTCACAGTTTTGAATTTCCTCAAAAGAGGTGGATTGCATATACTATGTTTTTGAAGGCAAATCCAAATTTTCATATAAAGCATGGATAAAGGGCTTTGCAAAATTTACAAAGTAATTTTAAACTTCCTATGAATTTCTAAAGAGGGAGACATCATTCCACATGGTTCCCCCTTCTCGTGCGATAGTTGAAGGTGTTTGGGTTAGGTTTTGTATGGTATATAAAGCCATCACTCGTCCTGATCGTGGGATTATTCTAGACTGTTCGAGTGGAAGAAGGTTGATGGAGAATTGGTTGCTGCCATAAATATTCATGTTGGCTTGAAGGTTGATGGGGAATTGGTCAATGCCATAGATGTTCATCTTGGCTTTCTTTGTATTTTGGTTTTTTTCCTTTTGGCTATGAGTCATGTTCCAAGTGGTTGTAGGAACAAGTCTTCTTTTCTAAGTGCACAATAGAGAGAGAGGGAAATGCAGAAAGCAGTAGACTATGCGAGTGAGGTTCAACATGCTGGCTAGCAAATTGAACGCTTGAGGGAAACTATTCACAGGTTGAAAACAACTAATAGGTCAACCAATTATCGAAATGGCTGTAGTTGAAATTGGTGATTATTCCAGGAAATCCGTCAAAAGCAGTATTGAACTCTGGTCAAAGTAGTAGAAACATTTGAAAACAAGTTAACACTATAGCCTAAGCATTTGACGAAACTGTAACCTGCATCATGTGAAAACTAGATTCAACAAATGGCACGACAAAAAAGTGGATGTTTGTTATTTGTAAATATATTAACCGAAAACCAGAATTGCAACTAATTCTAAAAGTTTTAAGAAACAAACAATTGTTCATGAGCTGTTCAAGACAGAAAGCCCTGAGAAAATTGTAAGTGCAGTTGTTTTTAAAGATTTAAAAGACAAGAAACATTTCAGCTAGGCCATAGGCTTGGTATATTTATATCATAATAACACAGTAGATAGACATAAGTTTTGAACAGTGTACTGTTTCTGATATCAAATACAAAGTAACTGTTCAAGAGGCAGAGTAGCTTTAAGCAAAAAATATATGTTTACTGTCAGTAAACATATTAGCCAAAAAGCAAAGCTATAACACAGTAAAAACAAGGGCGAACCAAACAAGTACTGTCCCAAAGAACCTTTGTAGGTAAGTAGGAAATGAACTCATTGTTATAGCTGGTGACCATTATAGTTCCTGAAAAAATCAGACAAAAAAAGTTATTTTTGCAGCTTTGATACATGTGTAAAACAAATATAAATTGCTAAGATGCAATAGCATTAGTTGAAATGAATAGCACTAGAGCAAGTCCTTAAAAAAAAAAAAAAACATATGAACTATATAGCAAATAGCAGTCTAGAGACATTTGAACAATAATTGACTAAGATACCTTTTGTAATGTGTTATAGTCTATTTGCATTAACATGTTAAATAGATCTCATTCGATAAGTTGTCCCCTTAAGTCAACAATGACGTCGTCTTGGTCAAGTACAAATACTCCTTCAAAACAGAAGTCACGTATTAAGTATATCATAACAGATTTGTCTGTTAAGTAGTTCTCATACGATAGATCTGTCAAAGCAAGGAGGACTGTCTTCAGGAGATCAGATTTCAAAGTACACGGTACTTTTGCACCTTCGGTGTTTGATTATATTGCATTTTAATCGGTGTGAATAGATAAAATTTGTCTCAGCTTCACACTTAGTACAGTATAACATTTTTCCTTGTATTGATCCAAAATTTTCTGCTGGCAAGTTGCAGTTTAGACATATTGGATGAAAAGGATTTGAATATGCACTTGATGCAAATAGTTTTCCCTGAACCTATTTCACATTTTTCAATTTAATTAGAAGTTGAAATTTTTCAAAAAATGAAAAATGCGTAACATAGCTTATTGAGAAATAGTTCTAAGGTGTTACCTTTCTTGTAGACTGAAGCAAGGTTTGTAGATCAATCAATGTCTTTTTTGATCGTAGTGCTGTTATGAACGTTGATTGACCAGTCCGTAGTGTATTAGCTTGTGCTTCCTTCCGTCTGACCAGATTTCTAAATAAACAGATTGGATAATCTCTCTTTGAGACTTTGTCTTCAATATAAGCAAAATCAGATGCAAATGTCGAAAACAGTTGGAGTTGTATTTCAAGAAAGTAAGTATATTATTTTATAATTTGAAGAAAAGAAACAGAATATTTTGCAAGCTAAATGCATAGATGCAAATTTGCTTACAGTTGCTTTGTCGAATTGTGAGTTTCCATCCTTTATGTCTAGCATATATTGCATTCCTGAACTCTTTGTACCGGTCACAATTGCGGCTATTGTTCCAATTGCATATGGCTCTATTGTTTGCAGAAGTATTTTTATCGTTGTATTTGGTATGAAAGTATATTCTTGACAAACTAGTCCTATGTTTTCTATTGTAGTTTGCTCATCTACTAGTAAAATGCATTCTGATTCACCGTGATCGTAATCTGTTTTTGCTACAATTTTAAAGTTCTTTATGCATATTGCTTTTCCTGGAACTATTTTTTCTTCATGTTGTTTTATTAGATTGCCACGTATATTTAGCGTGATTGTGAGTTCGCCTTTCGTATCTGTCAAGTCTGCTCGCAGAATCTCATTTGTTTTACGCAGTTTATCTAACATTGTTCTATATGTAACAATGATATTCCCGTGAAAAACATTTCCTGCTTTGCAACTTGTCAATTCTTCAATACTTATTGACATCAAGCATATTTCTTCATGCCTGCAAACTTTAAATCAGTATAAGTTGGAAAGAAAAAGATTATTGTAAAATATTGTTTTGACATCATCTATACTAGTATATACCTTTTGGGGTCTGTTTTAGCTATGTCTTTTTGCTGTTGTGCTTCAATCTGTCCATTGACATCAGTATTGCTACAGAAAAGACAGCAATCAAATATTGCATGGTAAGTAGAACTATAGACATTAATTGCGAAATTTAGTTATTTAAAAAGACTATTGCAAAAAAAATGCAATTGAGACAATTGTTGTAGAACTTCATCTCAATGCAGGTCTGAAACTTATTGAACATTCCCATCCACCTATCCGGCTGAGTTCCATTGCTGTCAAGCAGAGTTTTAAATGTATTTATAATCCTAAACTCACAAGAACTAACTTGTGCTACACTTTCAACAATTACCATATACATTTGTACATGTGGAAGGAAATCAATTGTTCCAGATTCCTCATAAAGTATAGTAATTCTAAATTTAAAAAAAGAATTCTAGAAGCAAAATTGACCTATATTAAAATAAACATAGGCAATTAAAAAAAACTGCCATTTTGTTAATTGATACAACTATTGTAGACAAGGGTCCAGGTGTGCGAACTGTCAAGTGGCTAGTTAGCAAACTTGCAAGAGCATGAAAGTCTAGGCTTTTTCATCATAGTCAAATGTCATCTCACAGTCAAGAACAGAGACTGCAGACCATAACTGTACAGAAAATTGGTAAGTTTGCTTGCAATGAAAAGGTTATGTGTCATTGAGTTTTGTAAAGTCTTGGAATCCGTTGATTCTGCTCCGTCTTAGTAGGGTCAGTTGTGGAAGTGTCATCCCCGTGCAAAGTATGTTGATGAAGCCATGTATTAAAGAACTTGTCGGGGTTTCTGATCACATTCAAGTTCAATTGTTAGTCGGAGAGCTGGATCGTAACAAATGTAAAGCTTTTTATTAAATTAAAAAGATTGGATTATTAAAACAGACAAACAAGGAGTATTAATAAGAAGATAGCTGCTGGTGTTATTTGAATTAATCTGTCTATTTGAAAGGGGTTTAAAGCAAGATGTTTCAAAAGAAGAAGAAATGTGATTAATTAAAGCAATAGAACAGTTAAGTTGAAAGAAAACCTGTCTTATTAGAAACAGACGCAGCATAGTATTATTATGGAGGTAGTCAGGTTAAGAAAGAAAGGCCAGTATATTTGAGGCATTAGAAAAGAAGAAAATTAGAAAAGAACAGTCAGAAGAAACAGGTTTGAATGCACAAATTTGAGAAGACGAAGGCATGATCGAGTATTTCAGCTATGGCAAAATTGCTTTAACAACTAAAAATAAACTATTGTGATTTTCAAGTCAGCTGTAGCAATCAACAACAATATTTTCGTCAAAAACATTTTCTGTTTCTGCAACTAGTCAATTGTTCAATACTTATTGACATGAAGCATATTTGTTGATGCCTGTAAATTTTAAATCAGTATAAATTGGAAAAAGATTATTGTAAAATAATATTTTCTGACAAAATATACCATTCTATACCTTTTGGCATCTATTTTAACTAGCTCCTTTTCCTGTTGTTCTTTGAGCTGTCTTTTGATGTTGCTATCTCTACAAAAAAGATTTTTTTAAATTAGACTAAATCATATTCAATATAACGTACAACACACTGAAATGAAGAAAACAAAGTGCTAGTAGAATATTTCAGGACTTATAGCAATTAGCAGGCGCTACAACTACTACAGAATATCAGAGAGCTTAAAAGGAGAGCCCATAAGAAAAAAAGAAACGGTGACTTTGTTAATTGTTACAGCTATTGCAGAGAACTCTAGAAGCACAGGAACTGTGAACTGGTAGCTGAGCAAAGTTGGAGGAGCATGAAACCATAGGCTGTTTCATCAGTGTCAAATGTTATGTGATAGTCAAGATCAGACGCTGGACAGCATGGCTATACAGAAAATTGGTGAATTTGCTTTGTATGCAAAGGTTATGTGTCATTGGCTTAAGTATAAACATTGTCTATATTTCAATGGACTTGCCGAAAGGACTCCATCATTATGTGGAGCTAAATGAATACTTCACTTACGAAACTGTCACTACTTAGATTTCAAACCGGCAATAGGAAAAGTATGCAATAACATATTATGCCAAGAGACACTAGCAGCAATACATACATTTCGAAGTGTACAAACAAGAGCAAAAAATTAAGTTACTAAAGTTGATTATCAATGCACTAATGATATAAGTGAGCATTGTTTACACTACCTCCTTACATTTATGAGCTCATTAATAAATGAGAGAAATGTATAGTCTTAAAAATGCATTAAATGATGTGCTTTATTTGAATGGATGCACATCACAGTACGTCTATACATTTTGAAATACACCAACACAGAAATATATATACCAACACAGAAATGAGAAGGTTATGTGAACAATTTTGTATGGTATGACAGTATGGATAAAAGAGTCAATCCACTTGCCAAATGGAAATTGTCAACAATCTTGGAGGAATTTGGGGGCTGGTGGCTAAAGAGTATTTCTCAATTTTCTATTGCTCTATTTGCTAAAATGTTTAGAGGCTTATATTGGGGAAGGGACTCTAGTTTCATGTGACATTTCAAAATTATATTGCTCCTGAGCTGGTGGAAGAATGGCTCAGACCTCCCCAAAATTATTTTCAAATTGGACCCATCATTGGAAGGAATTTGCAAAGCCCTTTTGCGTCACAGGTAATTGTTTGTATGGAAGGTGGGAGACATCCACAAGGTTAGATTAGGTGAATACTAGTGGTTGGATGACAAAGAAAAACAAGCATGCTAAGAACAAAGAGAAACTATTTGATAATACTCACAGTGTTTCTGTTGCATCTGCTATGTCTTTTTCCTGTTCTGGTTTACTCTGTTTTTTCATGCTACTGTTCAAACAAAGATCTATTAGATTGTAGCAAAGCATCAATAATATAAATATGTAGACAAATAAAACTATTAACAAAAAGCTTTATAATAAATTGTCTATTCAAGAAGAGCTGAGAATACTAACATTTTTTCCTTTGTTTCTTCCATTGTTTTTCTTGTTCTGCCTTTCTTTTCATGTTTCTATTGCAATAAATATCTATTTGATTAGACTAAGAGATGAATAATATAAATATATGAAAAGAGAAAATCAGTAACAAGAATATCTATAAACACTAAAAAAAAAAATCTATGTCTACCTAGTTTTCTAGGATACTGATTATTTGCTACAATGAACAATTGAAATTGTCGAAGACTTAGTAACTGCAAAAGTGTCACAGTTTTTCTGATCTCTCTATTGTTCCTTTCTGCTAGTTTGCTTTACTGTGTTTGCTCATGTATCTGTTCAAACAAAGATTTATTAGATTATAGTAATTGACCATTAATACAAATATATAGAAGAATAAAATCAATAACAAGAAGCTTTCTAAATGCAAATTAAACAAAAAGATCTATCTGGATATAGTTTAACTAGTTTACTAGGCTGCTAGTCTATGTTCCAATAAATATCATTGGATACTTCAAGCAAGATAGAAGATGAACATTGATTGAGGAAGCCAAGGACAAAGTGCACCAACAAATTCTTTGTTGTTTGAAAATAGATAAGTTGAACAAAATACTATATGGTTATATATAATATGACAGCAAAAGAACTTTACCTTCAATGTTTTCTCAAAATAGATTCAATTCAGCATAAACAATCCATCCTGCTGACTCGTGTTGTTGTCAATACTAATAGCAACAGTAGGTCAAGATTGATAATGGTTGCTATGAAANTATCTCCCTTCCAACTTTAGTCAATTCAAGATGACTTATAATTGTCAAAAAGGGACGTGGACACTACCTGAGTTTGAGGCTCAGTTGGTGCAGGAGGAAGAGAGACAG
>LPNX011124766.1:12091-31658 GCA_001517045.1 Pseudotsuga menziesii
GATGTAAAAGAAGATGCAATATGTCATGGTCAGTCCAATATGCATCTGACATTTGGACTTCACAACGCTGAGTTTGCATATTTGTCCAAATGTGATCAATAACAGGCTTTCCTTTTTGTAAAAGACTATTTGTTATTTCTTGCATATGTAACGATTGCATGAATTGTTGTAGGACTTTGCTATTATGATTGCTTGCATGGATATCGACATTGAAATCACCAACGATCAGAACAATGATGTCCTTTTCTACTAGTTCCATGTTTGCAAATGCAATTGTATGAATTATTGATGCAATAGAGCCAAATGGTGCAGCATAGATATTGAATATCCAGATACTCTGTTGAACATGTAGATTTGTTGCAACTAGTTCAACTTTGTCATCTGAATAGTTCTTTGTTTTCTTTATCTCTATAGATTTGTCTACACAAGTAAGAACACCATGAACAAAATGTCCTATGTTGAAATTGAACTTGTTTAATTCAATAGCTTGCAGTGCATAATCTAAATAAGTTTCCTGGAAGCAAATAATCATGCTTTCCATCAAATATTCATCATGTACAATGTCATCAAGATGTTTATGGAAGCTCCGTGTATTCAATGTAGAAATTGACAAAATATTTTCCAAGGGCACTGGTTTCTCTATATGAGTTGTTCTCCATAGCGAATTTGTTTCTAGACGAACCATTTCATCCGATACTTTCTTTGTGACATGGAAATTCTTTTGTGACAATTGCTTTAATAAGAATAACGACTCAATGGTTTTCACTCTTGATAATGCTGTGTACACAAGCCCATGTCTTGTAACTCCAGTTGGGTCAAATGCAAGTCCATTTAGGGTAAGTCCTTTTGTTCTATGTATTGTTCGAGCGCATGCTAGTTGTATTGGAAACTGCTTTCGAATAGTGACTTGAGATTTGTTTCTAGTAATTGCATTTGGCTTTGCAATTCGTAGTATTGGTGTCCAAGCCAATTCAACATCTTTGTCATATAGCTGCGAATATGTTTTTCTTTGTTCTTTTCCAATTTTCGTATCTATAAATTCTATCCAGATGATATCTATATCTTCGATTTTTCTTGTATACTTTTTGAACACTCCATTAGCGCCATTAACTAGACCGTCTTCTATATTGTAATTCCCTGCACATAATTCAACTAACATATTTTGCTTTACTAGTATTTTGATTGGTAGTGCTATTGTTTTTTCATAGTAGGACAATGTGTCTTGATAGTTTTCAACCTCATCAATAGCTTCAAGGATTACCAGCTGTCCATTGACTATTGAGAGTATGCGATCATTATGTTCATTAACATCTTTGTTTCTATAAAAAAGGTATGGAAACAATGGATCTTTTGGTGCTTCTCTATAACAATGAGCATTGATGTATTCGATGTCTTCGTCTGATTGTTTGTTCAGTCTCATTTTGTTCAAGATTCTAATGAAATCTATGTTTTTTTGACTCATTGTTATATGCAATTGATAGCATTTGACTTCATCTTGCCAAAATGAGTACGACGTTTTATGATTGTTAATAGTTGGTTCTTCAAAGATAAATGAGTCTTTAATCGGTTGTGCTTGATACAAGTCTCCACAAAATATTATGTCAATACCACCAAAGTAACATGTTGGTGTATGCTTTATTTCCCGTAACCGCTTGTCAATTTCATATAAGAATGTTGCTCCTATCAAAGATGCTTCGTCAATAAGAAGTACACGAAGTTGTTGAAAGTGTTTTGTTAATGTGTCCAATTTTTCACTATTCAATGGCAAATAGTTTGATTTGTTGAAAGGCATATAAAATGCAGAATGTAGTGTGACACCTCCTGCATTAAATGCTACCTTTCCTGTATAAGCAGTTATGAGTCCTTTCAATTGTAGTGGATCATAGTCCATTTCAGCATTGTAGTAACGAACCAATGACTGGAATATTGCTTTAGCAGTAAACGTTTTTCCAGTTCCTGCACCTCCTGTCAAAAATAAGTGTATCGGTTTATTAGGATCACATTTCTTCTTTCTTAGAACATCTTTTACTATTCTTGCTTGTTCTTGGTTTAACTGCCTCCTAATAGCAAAGAATTCTGCATTTTCCAATATATTCTATTGTTTTACAATGTGGTAAGGTCTACTTTTGTCTAATTTTATATTCTTTTTGCTTTGAAAGTGTTGCAAGTCAGCATCAAAGTTGTATTCTTGACAGCTATTTAGCGAAGTTGGATAAACACATTTTGTAGATTCTTCATTTAGCTTAGATATTTGTATCTTGAATAATTGTTCCTCTTTTGTTTCAATTTGATTTGTTGCACATTCAAAGTCACCCCAAGTTGCATTAGTTTCATAGACACACTTTTTCTCATTATACTCTATGATCCCTATTAGCAAATTGTACGCATGCTCCCATGTCGAGTATGCTTCCTTGAAAGTCTGTTCATCTTGTCGATATGGAACATATAACATTAGTTTCTCTCGATAGTAATTGTCATGATCTTTGTGCTTGTTATACTTTACAAATCTAATAATATATGGCTTCTTACTATTTGCACGTTTTCTGCCTTTTCTTGTATAGCTTGATGCAAATTCTGCCAAGCATATGTTCTCAATAGCTTTGGGACGAAGTACGTAGTAATCGATGATTGATGGACACATTATGTCTTCAGATTCATCTGGTTCACGTTCTAGTTCCTTTTGTTTTTTTAGCACGGATGCTTGATGTTCTATTGGTGAAGTGTTTACAAATATACAATTTCTTGAACTAGTATTAAGTGGTAATGACAATACAATGTGGACAGCTTGTTGTGCTGACATTTGTTGCATATTTACTAATGCTTTTCCAAGATTGCTAATTGTTTTGATGACACTAACATCTGATTTTTTATGCTCTTCTCGTATTCGTTTAAAGGTCGATGTAATTGTTCTATCGAATTTTGTCATGTAGGAACTACAATACATTGCTGTTGAAAATGAGTCTACTATGAACTGGGAATCTGTATTTGCATTCCATATATTTGCAACATGACGTGAAAAGCTATTCGTCCAGGTCTCAGATGGTCATCTTTCTAATAACATAGTTGTTCGATTTAAGCTACATTGTATTGCATGAATATACTCATCATTTGTTAGACCTAAATCCTTTAGAAAATTGTCAAATGTATATGTACTATCATACTTAGAATTCTGGATTGTCCCAAATATCAAATTTTCATTTTCTTTTGTTTTCTCGTTGTCATATTCTAAAGGTTTAAGTATTCTTGTCTTTTTCATTGGCGGTTGCGGGAAATTAAACCTACAACGCAGTTTCTTTCTCTTCCTACATGATTTTGTATGATGATGATAATGCAATGTCCTCAAGGAATCAACAATTGATGTTGAATCACAAGTCAAGTACTTATCAATGAAGTCCTCTATTTCTTGATCGGCATTTTTTCCATATATTGGTGCATCTTTTACCCATAGTAATGCATGGTCATGTTCACTTCCTCTATTTTGAAATTCAGTGACAAAAAAGAAGTCTTGGATATCTCCATAGTACTTGTTGTCATGAAGTATCAAACTTCGTAAAGCACATATTCTATTTCTATAGTAACGAGCACATGTTACTGGGTCATTTCTTATCAATGAGTCAATTTCATCGTTTTCTATTTCATTTTCAACAATTGTCTTACTCCGATTTCTTATTTTCTTTAATTCATTGACTAATGGATCCCAACGATTCTTTGCACTGCTAAGAGATATGAAGAAAGTAGGGGGTCCTACTTGTCGTATCATTGCATATAGCTTCTTACGTAATTGTTCAAGATAGTCTGGAGATGTACGAATTGCTTTTAGATCCCTGTATCCGATCTCTGATTTTAAAATATTTTCCAAGTTTGGTTTGTTCTTGACATCTTTTGCGACTAACTTCCTTCCTTTTAGTTGTCCTTTTCTTATTCTAACACATATACTATTAAATACTTGTTTAACAATAATGCACACTACTTTATAGAATAGATTTGTTGTATGATAAGCAAAATCATGTTCTTTATGCAATACTTCCCATCTTGCAGTCTTTTGATATGAAAGGTTGTTTGTCATGTCTTCTGGTCGTTTCTCACCAAAGAACAATGTAGGGAAGCTCATTTCTTTTGAGTATTTATCTTGGAAAATTCCTAATGGAAGATAGCCCTCACCAGGAGCGATGTTTATTTGGTTGTTTTGAAGGTCAAATATGTTGTATGTATCAGTGAATCCATGCAATAGTGTTTTTGTAACAACGTCCTCATTTCTCTCTAGTATGTCTTCATCAATCTTATTGCCATTGAACTCTTCATTTTCAAGATGTGTTTGACTTTCATATGCTTCCTTGTTTTCATTGAATATTTTCTCCCATTGCTCAGTTATTTTAATATTCTCCAATTTGTAAAGTGTGGTTCTGCACAATCGTCTCAAAGCTTTTATGACTCTATGAGGACGAATACGCCCAATAGCATAAGCATTTTTGAACCTTAGGCTCTTTTTTATTGCTATTGCAATTGTACTAGTCTCATTTATATCACGGGGCAAAGCATGTTGAATCCTAGAAACGTCAGTTGGAACATTGATGACTCCACCAGTAAGTCCAAGTTGTGGCTTTTTAAATCTTTGTCCAAGTTCCCTTATTTGTAGGAATGGCAATCTCAATGCTATCAATCTTTCTTCAAGCTCATTTAATTCCTTCACAATTCTTATAGGCTTATTTCGCTTAAATTTTTTCTCAACAGTAAACTTAGCATCTACATCATTCTTTAATGCTTTTTTGCAAGTTCTGCAAATGTATATATTACTATGAAGATTTGTTGGCATTTCTGTTGATTTTTTTCTTTTTCTTTGATGCAATTCTCTTTGTTGATATTTTTCTTTGATTCGTATAAGATCTTTTCTAAACAACGTTTGTTCACATCTTATGCAATCGAATATAGGCACATCTGCAATTTGTTTATGGAATTTTTTTTCTGCAATAGTAAATGTTTCCTTGCAACTATCGTTTTCTTCTTGAACTACAGCAGGCTCTATATTTTTTCGCTTCTTTGTTGAGCTTTGTAAGCCATACCTATTTGTCTTTATGTCTTCATTAATTCTATCACATGGTCTTTGTTCAAAAGCTTTGTTTCTAATTAGACTTTTGATATTACGTAAAGATGGGCTTCTTTGACTCTGATTTTCCAAAAATAGTTTTTCCAAGCAACTTTCAGCATCTATATTTTTTGGCATATGTAATTTCTGAACTTGTTTTCTTCAATATTAGAATGTTTAAAGGCTTTTTTTCTACTTAGACTTTTCATAGTACGTAGGGATAGCTTTTCTTGTCTATTGTTTTCCAAAGATACTTTTTGCAACGAACTTTCACCATCCGTAGTTCTCGGCATATTAAATTTCTGAACTTTGGATTGTTCAATATTAGAACAACCATCTATCTGGTTTTTGGATAGCAATGGTTCAAAATGTCCAGCAAGTGGATTCTCGTCATGGAATAATATGTCATATGTATCTATGGACAATGTTGAGTTGAAGTGCAAATAGCTCCTAGCTTGACTTTTTGACCAAATTCTTATCGGTCTTCTCAACCAATTTGATGCCCAGTGTACACAGAAAATGTCGCCCCATAACCCGCTATCCTCTGGCAATATGTCAATTACTGTTGATTTGCACATTTTATCCAAATAGATTTCTGGGTCATTAACATTGTGCATTTCTATCAACGAATTACTGTTCAGTTCGAGTTCATAAGATCTGATTGCTTCCTCGTCCTATTTTTCCAAACAAGCTCTAAAGTGTTCTATAATACCCTCTCTAATTTCTGTTGCTATGTATCTAAAATCCAACAGCACTTGCAATGCATTGAATAAGCAATCGCCAACAGCATATGCAAAATTTTGTAAACGAAACAAGCCATGCATTTGCAATACATTGTCAATGTTGACCACTGAGTATGTATTTTCTAGTTCCCTTTTGCATTTTTTTTCTAAGTAAACAATCTCATCATCAGAACCTTTCATTATATCTAGTACATGTAAAACAGGCTAACCAATAATGAAAGCTAAATACTATACAACTTTGTACAAAGCTGCATACCTGTAGGACTTGTCTGAATTCTTTGAATAAATGATACTTTTCCACCTATGGATCACAGTGTAATGTAAAAGTTATTCATCTACTAAAATAAATGCAAACTAAGTTAAGTTTTTTCATAAAAAAATATTTACTATCAACTATAATTACACCGAAAAAAAAGGATCCAAAATATCTCTGTATAAAATAGGTAGCCTAGAGATGATATTTAACATATAATTCAAAAAACACAGCCTGGTGAAGCAAATGCAAAGTAACTAGATTACACAGTCATATGCAATATTTATTTCATTCCAGCACAGTGAACAATGAAACAGTAGGCTTCACAAGTTTGAATCTTCCTATCCTAAGAGCTATTCCTGTCTGAAGATTAGCCAATAAGAGAAATGAAGTCTCGGTAGGCCTTAGGGGTTCAGACGGCTTTAACTCTAGAGCAACTTAAGACAGTTTGATTCACACGGATCAAAGTGATGGACTAAGGCTTGGTGGAATTTCCGGTCCATAGGGGTCCAGGCGGTACTAAGCAGGACTAAGTGGCACTAATTAAGTCTATTTAGGCACTTGTTGTTATTCAGGAAGCAAAGCTATGCTCGCCCTTCTTGGGTTGGGTGATACTTTAAAACATGTGATGATAGAGAGTCGTACATGTCGTAGCAGCCCAATTATAAAAAAGGTAGGAATAAGTTTGAGGTTGTAGGTAGCTGCCATTCATTACCTTGAAGAAGGCTTTGACATAATTGGTGACGAGTAGCAAAGATAATAAACCCTACTAGTTGAGGTCTGGAGTCGATAGCGAGACCTTACAAAGTAAAGTTAATAGGCTCTGTTGAAGGCAGTATATGAAGAAGCTCTTACGACTCTATACAAGATTGCATATCCACGACCCAGGGACAGTGACTGACAAAACGGTTGATCCTAACCCACTTGGTGGTGATATAATATGTAATGACTTTACAGGGGTTCATGCCAGGTTACAAAGGGCTATTCCCCTTGGGGCTTACTTTATTAATAATTTTTTAGCCACTTGCCCTCATGAATTGCAGCACCTAAAATTACAGCTCCAACATTTCCAAATTGGAGCAAAGGCGGCGAATAAAAAAATAAGAAGGAGTCAGTGTCTATAGTTTGAAAACGAGATAGGGTAGTAGCCCTAAAATAGAGGATGGATATGTTAACTGGTATTTGTAATAATGAAAGGTGGCATATCTAGATGATATAGGAGAGTCTCATCCTAGGCTTCTGAAAACTGTTAAACTCAATGGAATAATATCTATTAAATCTCGGAATAAAAGATCTATACATTTGATACTGGCATAGATACGTTTTCACACCTGTGTATCTCGGGTAGGCTTGTGCCCTTTTCGGCTTGAATGGAACTACAGTACTCCATAGGAGGGCTCCAGACAGTCCATGGGACTAAGTGCTTGGACTAAGCTCCTATTATTTGCTAGTTTCCAAGGCCAAGGCAATAACTTAAGGACCTATGTTAAATGGCAATTTAAGTACAAAAAGGTTGCATATCCCATATTATAGAGTGCTCATGTGTCTTCTCCCATACGGTCGAGTGTCTAAAGAACCTCGCCCTCGGAAGGACAAGCAATATAAACTTTTAGCATTTCATAAACTTTCCCTTTAGTTTGATGGTTTCAAGAAAGGCTTGGTTGGCAGGATAAGAAATAAACCTGGATGGATCGCGAGGGATATAGAGCCAAATATGCAGTATAAGCTTTTGTTTCCTTATATTGTGCCCAAGTTGTGTAGGTTGACTAGACTTAATAGAGAGAAGCATGATAATCTAGCACAATTCATACTTGGGATGGGTTACACAAATGAATATATTCATTTTCCAAGAATATCTAAAAGGTTTCTAATTGATTTCAAATAGAATGCTTTTGTAAAATTTCTATTCTTTAAACAATGCAAGGACGCCATGTAGCTTTGCAATATTTGTGTTTATGGGAGTTAGTTAGTTTTTCAATATTATTTATTTACTTAAAATAGTCACCATGCCATGTCATTCATGTTATTATTTCTTTATGCTTATAATTGTGGTGGATTCATAATTAATTCATTGCATCGTTCCGCAGGTTAAAATTTAACCTTGCTATGTAGTGTAACAATATGAAAAGATCACTTTAGAGACTTCTAACAATGATAAATTGGATAAGCGTTGGGAAAGATGTGAATGTCAATAATGCCGCTGGGTTTTTTCCCTTGACAATGCAGACATTAGGGAGATGTTTGTTGATGGATTTTGGGAAGTTCTTGTTTTTATTAGTTCCTATGTGACATAGGTTCTACAAAAAATATTCATTCATTTCTTTGACATGTATACCATTACAAATATTGTATATGAAATGCATGGCATAAAACTATGTAGTATATTTTTGTGATGGGAGATAATGGAAACAATAGTTTTGACTCCCATGGTGTGTGGAAATTCAATATGTTCCACAATTTTATGCAAAAAGTTATATATGATGTGTTTGTCATTATACTCTATATGCACTTGGGAAAGAGGTTAAATTGCAATCGGAGTGCAATATCACAGACTTTATAAATATGATAGGCTTTATAAATGTTTTCAATGGATAGATATTTTAATACTACGTGCCTCTTCCTTCTCTAGCCTTAACGATCACCAAATGAGAATACTGGATACAGGAGGTTGCCAATAGCTAGCCAATCATAGCCAGTGCTCATAGCCAGGAGGTAGGTCGCCTTATAAGGTCATTGTTGATAGCCAGTAGTCATAGTCATTAGTAATGTCCAGTTGTACATAAAAGCTACAAGGTGCAACATGAAACTCTGGTTGGTGGTCATGCATGAATGATGGTCTGGTCAGTGCTACTATAACTCTTGTATTTAAGTGCTAGAATGAAGCTCTTTTCATGAGAAGAAAGCATCTTTGCATCCATCCTGGACCCTGAACCACTTACTTTACTTGGTAGCTTAAGTTGTAATAGTCATTTTAATCAGTTAAGAGGTAGGGTAGGTTTGCTTGCTTGTAGGTGAGGCAGGGTAATCGTATGTGGTAGGGAGGATGCCCACCTTTTAGGAGGTTTATGAGCCTGAAACTAAAAGGGGAGCAGCACTCCTGTGAAACTAAAAGATGATAAGCCCAACAACTAGCATACAAGGTATGACAACCCTGTGTATTAGCATAGGTCAGTAAGGCTATTTCCTTATTTATCTAGGTAAGCATGTGTTTAGGAGCTAAAGGTTTGGACTAATACTGGTACAGGGAGCTATTATGCAGTCGCACAAAAATGTACAGGTTGAGGTAATCCCGGCTAGCAAAAAACTACTCGTACAGGGATTCGCCTCCTCCTCCTAGTCATACGGGGAGCTCTTCTCCAGCCTGATATATCTGTAGTTTCTTACTGGTATGATTGGGTAATAGCAAAACATGACCTGCAGACTAGGTTCGGATTCCTCCTTTAAGGCATTACGACAAGACCAAGCTAAGCAGCATGACGTTACCTGGCTTCTCTCCTCTCTTCGGTCGAATAAGAATATTGATGATTGGCACGAAAATGCGGTTTATCCCCACTCCACAGAGGTGGTATCATCCCATGAAGGTCCTTTTTCTTCATTCTTGTACTTATGAATGTGAGTATCTGTGCTTTCACCTTTGGGAATAGCTAAGTATCTTTGCTTAACAGGTAGAAAGGGATAGATGAAGGGTCTATTCTAAACTGGTATAAGAGGGAGGGTATTTGGCTTTCTGCTTCCTTTGACTCTGTCGGTGAGGATCCATCCCACCAAGAACTAAGCGTCCATTCAATAGCCATCTTCTATCTCCATCATCCATTCAGGAAGAGGTAAGCTTGCATTCTTATCATAAGTGTATAGTAAGAAAGAAAAGACTCCTCTCCCTTATGGTCGAGTGGCTCCGGTTGGGTGGCAATAGATAAATAAATCTGCATATTTATGAATTAAGACTGCATTGCTAGAATAGGACAGGACCTAATGGAGAAGCTCCCTTTAAGCTTTACAGAATACATTAAGGCATTGCACCATATTATTGATAATGGATTCATCAATAAAAGCAAATAGAGCTAAGCCATCAGCCAAATTAGAGTTTCCAAGTTGTATTCCCATGCGCATAGGGATACTTTAAACTCTACCAACTTCTCAAGATCCTCCAACAGGTAGCTCAGGGCATCCAAGGCTAAGATTCATAGGTAGGGGGTAAAAGGACACCCCTACTTCATAGATATTTGACGATGGATGCTATTTTACATTTGCTTGTTGATGCAGACCCTAGTAGAAGCATTCAAAAGAGCAGACTGATGCTCGAGATGAATGACTTGTCAAAACCTAACCATTCCAAAAACCTATGGTACTTTTCATCATCTCTTGTAGCTTGTCCCTTAAACCTAAATTTAGGGTGGGTTGCTTGACAGAGATTATCTTAAAGAATAGAGTGAGTTTAGTTGAGTTTAGTCTGAGATTAGCTAGTATGAGTCTGAGTATAGCACCTTAGTCTTACTCCTTTCGTTATGAAAGAATAATTCCTTCTACCTTACTAGCTAACTAAACAATAATAAATTTCTAATTGAAAGACCTTCTTATATATATTAATTACTATTAACTCTAAGCTTCCCTAATTACTTTATAAGGACATCAGCTTTATATGGGACATCAACGTTATTTTGACGCAGTCTTTTTCTCCTAGATCTAGATAGAGAAATTAATAGCGATATTATATAATCAGCATGTTAGATCTTGAACCTCTAGTTTTTATTGGTTCAAATGTTCTCACAAATATTGTATAGTAATTCAATTGTAAATTCTATAGACAGAAATGTATATCGAAGTTATTAGATGGTAAATGATGGATAGATGATGCTAGTGAATTAGCTAGTGTTTGCATGTGCTAATAAATACCTAGATATTATAACTCCAAACAACTAGTCCCTATAAATCTATACCATATATCCCCAAGAAGCTTTTTGTTATTACAATATATTGAGATGAGATTTATGTTTGTAATGGAATCATTCTTGCACAATATTTTCACAATTTTTATTTTCAAGAGATGTCATTATAGCATGTATATGTTTCTAATGATTTATTTTTATTTTTATTTTCTTATTGTAGTGGTCAGCATGGATGCCCACACATACATAAAAAGAGAAATGCATAGGCTCAGACATTCGAGCATCAATTATTATTGTTACGATAGACATCATATGCATGGATCCAATTTGGATACGACGATAGAGACCTTTAGTAGGTCAAATGGTGTGCTTCAGGACATTGCCACATATACAGAGAGAAAGAGGAAAGAATATGTCAATTGAATTATCTACAAGGAAGTCAAGAAATTGAAGATAATAAAACAACACATCTTTGCCCTTTTTAGAGATGCAGGGACAAATCAAATCCTAGACTGAGGATCATGCATCAAAACCACCTGATGTACGATATGTTGTCATACCTTCGACGACAACAACTCACACTAAGGTAACTATTTCAACATGTCAATTTTTAATACATGTTAGTTTGTTATCACATGTTAGTTAATTAATGCCACACGGTTTAATATTTACAATTTTCTAAATTGCAGGTTGTATATCCCCCATAGGGATTAATCATTTCTTCTATTGATCTCCCCTCTAGTGGGGATATAAGCGCTACACAATCCATAAGGCATGAGTATATGGTAGAACATGTCGCAGATTTGTTGGAAACATACCGTGTAACAATAAGTATTTCAACCCTGTCAGTTTGTTAATACATCTGATTTCATTGATTAATGCATTTCGAACTACATCAATAGTTGGTGATTGTAGCCATCACCTACTATATTTAGAGAAAAATTTGTAGTTGCCTCTCCTTACAATCCAATTCCGCAAAAGAGTTGTGTGTATACGAGAGGCTCCACTCCTAGAAATTATATGGATGTCCTCTATATCAAACGTAGGGGAGATCCATCTACACCTAACCTAAAAAGGGTCATTGATGTTGCAGTTAGTATCACATATGCAATAGAAACAAGTCATGCATAGATAACTATTTCAACATTTGTACATAGTATAACCATGTAACTATATTGTTTATTCATGCATACCTAATTATTTCAGCATTTGGTGATTGTAGCCATTTGCAGCAGCATTGCTTGAACCCTCTAGTCAATCCATGGTTATGACTGAGCCTCCTCTTATGGTGAGATGTTCATTTATGACCAAGTCTTTTTATTCAAGTTACATACACATGTTGATAATTGTTGAATTAATTGAGATATGATCGTTTATTTGCATAGCTCAATTATGGAAAGGACTTCCATGAGCTCACTGTAGGCATCGATACCATGACTAGTTTTGGTGAGTGTTTACCATAAATAATTAAGCCATAAGTTAATTTTTCAAGTTTGTTAGTGGTGGGGTATTAGTGTAGTTATCTAATAAAAAAATCATCTTTGATTTGCAGACTCCTAAAATGCAAAGAAATCCTAGGGAGATGGTTGATAGAGGAAAGTAGCGGAAAAGCAAGCAAAAGATTGTTTTTTGATGTTTCCTATTGGATATTTGTACTTTGGAATACATAAACATTGTTGTACTTAGGGATACATGTACATTGACAGGCCATTAAGGGTCAACTACTTTTCCATATTTTGTATTATAAATAATTGACTATCAATGCATGATACAATTTATTGCATATTTTCTCCACGTTTTATCTTGAGTTTCCACTTGCTCTTGTGATGATTTATTTCTTCTACAAATTGATAAATTATGCTACTAAAATTTATTTAATTATATCTAAAGTCACTCATTGTATATTATAGTTTAAACGATATTTCTTCTCTTACATTTATTACATTGATCAAGTAACATGCCAACACTGTGTTATGAAAGCATTATCTTAATGGAACAAACTAATTTTATCTTTCAACAGTTTGATGAACTCATTACATGCACGCTAATTGGATATCTAATTTAAAAAAAATTGTTTTTGTCAATTCCAAGGGGTCATACCCATTGATCAAGATAATGGTTGCAAAGGAAAAACAAAAAGTAACCAAATAAGTCAAAATATGTTTGAACAACCTTTGTCATATAAAACATGCTACATATATCATCAATGTAACCATATGACATTTTCACAAACTAAGAGGAAGTCTAATAAATTATGCTACACATTTCATCAATGCTATTGTATTTCATCAAATAATAGGTGATGTTTTTTTGTTCCTTGAAATATGAGTTTGAATATTTATTACAGAAGCACAACTATCATACTTGAAGCCCTAACTATACTACCAAGTGGAATACAAGTGATACTCAAACCATCCCCAGGATTCATTGCATAACCCTAGTTTGTAAGGCACTAGTTGATTCCAATATAGTGCTAACAAATAACTTCTCATGAATTGACTTTCATAAAATTGTTGAAGGTCTAAAACCTGGCCTTAAACCAAACCCTAGTTTGTTCCAATATATTGCTAACCAATATCTTCTCATGAATTCACTGTCAATCAATCTCGTCTCATTGACTTCAAAATTTGTCCTTATGAAGACAGTTTTTAAAGTAGTGGCAATGGATGCTTGTCATTTGTTGTTGCGTAGACCTTGGCAATATTAATGAAATGTAGTTCACGATGGCCAAGAAAATACTTATTAAATATAGAACAAGAGAAGACACCGCATACTGGAGCCTTCTAAAGGAGAATAACCAAGTGAATTAATAGCTCTATCCTTGATTACAATGGGTTGGAATAAGTTTTCCAAACATTCCAAGGGTGAAATCTTCCATGGGTCCGTGAAATTTTATAAGAGATCCATTAAAAATTTCAGCAGTATAAGATCAGCCTTGACTAATTGCATGGGAAAGTTTTTGGTTGCACAAAGGAAGCTGCTATGAGTTTTGAACAACTCGGAATATGGTTGCAAAAGCACCAATTTTCACTATACTAGAATTTAAGAAACTCTGTATAGTTGAGTATGATGCTTCAGAGGTAGCTATTGGAGAAGTATTAAGCCAACAAGGTAAACCTGTGCCATGTGGCCTTTATTAACAACAAATTAGATGGAGCTAAAGAAAGTATACCACTTATGATAAGGAATTCTATGCAATTACACAAGCCTTAAAATATTGGAGGTGTTATCTTCTACATAGGGAAATCATTTTGTTTATGGACAATCAAACCTTGAAGTACATCAATTCTCAAAGTAAATTGTCCCACCAATATGTCAAATGGGCTTAATTTTTGGAAGCATACACATTTGTTGTGCAACATAGGAGTGGGAAAACTAACGCAGTGATTGATGCCTTGAGTAAAAGCCATCATCCACTAGTTGTGATGAGTAACGAGCTGGCTGGCTTTGAGAAATGAAGAGGGCATATGCCAATGATTCATATTTTGGTAGCATTTATGCAATTCTAATTAGGCAAGACCATATTGGCCTGAATTCATTTGAAGATTTTTTATTAGTAAATGGATTTTTATTTAAGGTTTCTAATTCTTTCGTTTCCCTTGGAACAAGACAAGAAAAGCTTGTAACATGGATGCATTCAAATCGTTTGGGTAGTCACTTCGGAAGGGATAGGACTTTTGGATTAGCAAAGGAAAAATTATTTTGGTCTAATATGAGAAGATACATGAATAGAATAGGTTTGACACTGCTTGTATGCGTGCCAAATTACAAAAGCGGGACAACAAAATACAGGCTTATATATGCCTTCACCTATACCAAAAGAACCATGGACTAACATTTCCATGGATTTTGTCTTGGGACTGCCATAAACCCAAAGAGATCATGATTTTCTGTTTATAGTGGTGGACCACTGTTCTAAAACGACCAATTTCATACCCAAAAGATCAATGATGCAAGTCAAGTGGCACATTTGTTCTCTAGGGAGGTAGTATGGTTACATGGTATTCCAGAAACCATAACCAGTGATAGGCACATCAAATTCTTAGACCACTTTTGGATAGACATGTGGAAAAGTTGGATAGCACGCTGCAATTAAGTTCAGCATACTACCACCAAATTGACACTCAAACCGACCGGCTGAATAGGAGAAGGAGCTTGGAAAATCTATTAAGGTGCTTCGTGGCTAACAATCCTCGACAATGGGATTCGGCAGTACCGGAAGCTGAATCCAGCAAAAATTCCAACGTAAATAGGTCTACAAGTAAGTCTGCATTTCAAATTGTGTATGGTGCCAATCCTAAGTCAATTTTGGACTTAGTTGAGTTGCCTGTAAAGTTTAAACCCATATATCAACCAAAATGCTACACGTTTTGTAGGGAATATTTGTGCGAAATATCAACGAGTTAAACACAACTTGCCGTCAATGAATGAACAAGAAAAGATAAATGTTAATTTGTATAAGAAAAAAAAAGATCTTTCAGGAGGGAAAAATGGTCAAGGTACATTTGTGCAAGGATTCTTGAACAACTTAAAACAAGTTAAAACCCAAGAAAATCGTGTCCTGCAAAATTCTGAAGAAAATAATTGAGAATGCGTATTTGATTAACTTGCCTGAAGACATAGAAATCAGTCCTATTTTAATATCACTAGCCTTCATTTGAACCAGTTGAGAGAGAACGAATGATGATCAGAATGAGAAGGAAGACAGCAATTGGGCCAAGCGATTGCCAAAGAAGAAAAGAGAATAGGTTGAACGAGTTTTAAATATCAAATTGGCTGCCATGCTGTCCAGGTCATTAAAGCTGTATTTTGTTACCTTCAATATTGTCACTACCAGATTTGCTCTCAAATTCGTCCTCTTCAGAATTAAATGCAAGATATTGACTCTTGTCAATCCTGCTCTGTTGGCCCTAGAGGAACGGAATCTCTGCTGATCGTCATAACTTTCTTTCATGGAAAACAAATATCTATTCATTATAAGAACTCTAACTTTCATGGGGAACAAAATAAAATGTAAGGTAATTTCATGGCTTTATAAGCTTCGAGTTTCTAGCCAAAGGAATCGACCGACCATACCATACCAGAAGCAAAAGGATGCTGCCATGCTCGTTTAGGTGGAGACCATCCCAAAATACAAGAGGATTGGCATAAAATGGCTGCGCAGTTTGTAAACCATTTGTTAGAGGCTTATCTATTTCTTCGTCTTTTTGCCGATCCAGCTTAGATAGAAACCAAGATGGACCACTTTGCTCCGTACCTATAGAGCAAAGATGGGTCATACTTTAACTTCTATAAGAACCTGGAGATACAAGCCAAGATGGGCCAGTTTAAATTTCTTTATTTTATTTTGTAACTCTCACCGACGAGCCTGGCCAACAGCTTGTGATTGGAGCTTATGGATCCGAATTTTATAATTGGATGAAGATAAAGACCATCCACAGGTCGAGGATGAAGATGAAACCCGTCCACAGGTCGAGAGCCTGTGGATTGCATTTTGCCTTTTTCTTAAATTCCATTCGCATCACGCTCCCAACGCTGAAAACCAGAGAGCTTATGCAGGGCCAGCCTCACGTGAATGGGGCGTCTAGTATTGCTTAAATCTATCAATGCCGGGAATCTCTACTAGTCAGTGAATGAGACTGAATCACTCATCACATGCATTTGTCCTTCGGCAATCCAGGCAAAGGCAAAACTTTCACAGACCACCACGGTGCTGTACTTCTATCTGCTTTATAAATTTTTCTAGCATTGACAACGAGAAATGACAGATTGACATTGAATGCATTGTCGAGATGTTCATTATTTCACTATCAAGTTAACACTAATCAAATTGCGATTACATTTCATGTGGGTGCAAATTTGAAGTGTTATATATAGAGAACGAATGCATGGTCTCACAACAAACTCTTCTCCAATCGTTCTATCCTGCGTTTTCACTGATAGTATCATTCGTTCAGAATTCAATTGCAAGAAGGATGAGAAATCCTCAAGTTCTTTTGAAGGAGATAAGTAGAGCGTTTTGCAAGGTTGCACATGCCCATAAGCGAATAGGCCATGGCCTTTCCCCAAGGAAGTCAAGGTATTTCACAATGAAATATGACGTCCTGGGAAGATCATGCAGTGCTCTGCCCACAGACGTTCCAAAGGGACAGTGTGCAGTGTATGTTGCAAACGAATGTAGTAGGTTTGTCATTCCCACAATTTATTTGAATAATTCTGTGTTCCAGTCATTGCTAAACAAGGCGGAAGAAGAGTATGGTTTTGATCACCACATCGGACTCACTATTCCGTGTGATGAAGCTAATTTCCAGTACTTGACATCCCTGTTGGGAAACAAAGGATGTCGCAGGTAGAACATTGAAGCCCGATGAGCTCTTCCATATTCATTGAAACAGACACTGCTTGCATTCTGTTCAAATGAACCCAATGTCGGCCAAGATCTTACTGTAAGCGTTGGAATGGCAACAACTGGCTGGCTAGAGGTACAATTGAATGTCAAACCAAAGATCTGCTTTGATTCTTTTTAAATTTGAGGTCGAGAAGCTGAAGAAGTTTCAGATCATCACGGTCCAAACTGTCTAGGGTTTTGCGTAAGGTGGGGAACTATTCAAATCACAGGGCAAGGGGCGTTCTTTGGCCTGAAGTTTGTTCGAAATTTATACGAAGGAAATCAATAAGAGACCAAATGGGAACGTGGGTAGCCTCTGTTAGGTGCAGTTTTCTGGACTATGGCTAGCCAAGAATACCTCGTCACATTGGAAAATTTTTAGGACAACCACAATTGTTGCTAAGCACCTACTCTCATTCCCTAAGTACACAACTTTATTTAAGGGCCAACTGACATGTTCCCGGGATGGGGCCTATACAGAATAACAGAGGGTTTCATACAGCACTGGACAATTCAGGAGCGAAGCCACTTGTCCTTCCGAGGGCAAGGACGTTTATATATTATACCAGGATGCCATCGATGGCTTTGAGGGTTAGCCCCTTTATGCTGCTATAAGCTTTGGCGGAGGAAGGGTATTATGAAATGAATCAATTTGATTATAGAAAACATATAGTTTGGGACCCCTATCCCTAAAGCCAGAGAGCACATAATGCGATACCTTCAAGGCCTGCAAATTAGTTTCTATAAAACCATAATCCAAAGGACTTTGGGAAGGATTGCCTAAAATCTACTCTGCAAAACCTATGTCAAAATCAAACAAAACCACTCCTCTGAAACTTCAGAAGCAAAACGAACCCAACATAAGAAAATCACTTCTATAACCCCAGTTTTTTAATCGGCCTTTATTCTAAATATAATATCAAATTTAGTGCAGGGTGAACATTGCAGCTAGTCAGCAACTCACCAAACATTAAAAATCATAGTAAAAATCACCATTCAGTTACAGATAAATAAGATCGTCTGAAAATCATAGAAGAAAAAAAACCTGAAGTCAGAGAGAGCAGCGCTCCTTCAAAACATCTCAACGGTCCTGAGCCAACAGTCCTGAGCCAAACAAACAGAACGAGTAAATGATTACTATTAAAAACCCACACATTTATGTAGCGATTGATTCTAAAAGTCAAGAAAATCTTCAGGGATCAGAAAAATGAAAAAGCAAAATAGTTACTCTTACACCACAATGTATTTATTCCGCCATTGATTATAAATATCAAGAAACCATACAGGAAATAGCAAATGCAGAAGCGAACCGGTTTCTTTAACAACACCAAACATTTATTCAGCCATTGATTATGAATATCAAGGTAGCATTCAAGCATCAACAGAATCAAAACCAACAAGAATGAAACCCAAGAACTATACCCGAACCAAAACACATCAAAACATAGCAGAAACTACCCCCGACAAAAACAGGGGAAAAAAAAAAGCAAACTACATTCACACGAAGGACTGGGCATTCCCAGATATAACCAAAAAAAAAACTCAAAAACATCCGTACATCAAATCTAGCTACTGTAACTCGACTAAGGCAAAACTCCAAGGCGAGAAATAATCCAAACCCAACTCAAATAAACATTCATTGCGCTAAATATGTCAAACCCAGCTCAGATAAAGCTCTAACAAACTAAAATATTCAAACCCAACACAGGTAAAGCTCCAAGAAGCTGACATATCCAAACTCATATCAAACAGAATTCAAAAAAAAGCAATACACAATAGAAAATGCCAATTTCAACAGAAATCCCATAGATAATTTGAAATCCAGTCCTTGAACACTACATTTCTTTAATGAATTTTGCAATTCAGCTACAAACGAATAGAACATCCTGCAAATTATTCATAATGTTGCCTCAGAGCTCTTACCACTGTGTAAAGAGATCACCGTAGCAGCGAACACTGATAACTAGAAACCGGGAAGCAAAAGACAAGAGTTCATGAACACACCCTAGAGTAAAGTGGTCTGAATTGAAATAACAGGTTAAATAGCAAGTGATTTAAGGTCGTTTATATGATTAAACAACACGATAGCTCTTCAGAAATCCAACTCGCACTGTCCACGCCGCCGTTGACACGATCGTCCATAATACCCATTACAGCTATGCAATAAATTAATTGAGCGGGCAAAATCCATAATACCCATTGCACTCATCTAAT
>LPNX011124771.1:0-36301 GCA_001517045.1 Pseudotsuga menziesii
TTTCTATGTGAAATTTTAAATATATTTTCAAAATTTAAGCACTATTATTGGAAATTTTAAAAATTTATACAATTCCATCAAAATTGTACTGATTAACCGAACCCTCGATAATAGTTGAAATAGTCCGTAAAATTAACTATATGTAAATTAAATATAGTATTTCAAATTAATTTATTGCAGTGGGGTGGGATAGTGGAAATATATGAGTCAAGGATTTGTGTTAATGTTGAATTTGTTTACCAGTATAATGGTAACAATAATGTCTGAAATTTTGTTAAGGTTTTGTGATCATGAGATCGATCCCTTAGTTATTGTCTTTGATAGGAGCACAATAATCTTTAATACAACATTTGAAGGTAAATGCCACTTGTAAACTTTGAAGCTTTGAATTATAGTCTTGAATTTCTTATGAGCTAGAATTCACTCATTTGTATTGTTTTTGTTCTGAATTCATAGCTTCCAATAGTTTTATTCAATGACTAGCTTCATTCCTAATGATAGTTATTGATATAATTTCTTTTTATTCCAGAACAAAATTCAGTCAAACTAAGATTGATATTTATGCTATTCAAAACCATCTTTTTCCAGTAATTAAATTCCAGACAATAAATCTATTAACATACTTTTTGACATGGAACGGTGCATGCAAAACGAAGCTTGAAGAGGAGTTACCATTAGTCTTGATTAAATTTTATAAAAAATTATTTTTATGATCAATTCTACCCGTCATAATTAAGATGGATGATCTATGATATTAATTACATCCATTAAAGAAAATATTTACCATATCGTGTTAACTACATTCACTAAGCATATCCTTAAGGAATTCATTCACTTCATCATGCATTGTGGTAATTCCTTTGTTACCGCATTGTCATAATTAACTGAGACCCACAATGAGATGATAATTAAGAGCCACCCAGCTCCTGGATGAAATTTACAATCATTCTTGGCTAATAAAAAAAGGAAAATAATATATTTTTATTCTTCATTAATTACAGAGCCTGTGTTGTTTTTTTGCTCAATTCTATTACATGTTAGTTACGACATTACGACATATATATATATATAGGTAACATGTTATTCACATAAATTCAAATGGGCTTGCTAATCTCATGAACCGAGCAATGATGTCATAAGAATAAGTATGCACACATATATAGGTAACATGTTATTCACATAAATTCAAATGGGCTTGCTAATCTCATGAACCGAGCAATGATGTCATAAGAATAAGTATGCACACAGAAAACATAATTAATATACTCTTCCATCCCAGCGGATAGCAAAAGTGTTTGGTTCCCATGACTCTGCAGTGCCAAATGAAAATCATGTTTTATCATACAGATTTATACTTTGGAGAAATTATTTATTATAAAGCGTTTTATGAAACTAAATTCTTATGGCCTTAATTTTCTAGTTCCATTGAATTATTTGAATTTTAAGGTGTTGGTTCCTAAGCCCTAAATACATACGGTCATGCATAATCAAGATACTTAGACGAATATCCATCCAAATCCAATGAGCTAATACAGAGAAATAGATGAGATTTCCAAACGTAACACAAAATCTATAGAAATGAAAACTTAGAAGAAAAGCATCCATGCAAAAGAATAGGTATTGTCATGAAAGGTGATGCATTAATGATGACGCCAGACAAGTGCAAGTGAACTTACATGAAAGCCTCTTATCTTCGTGTCACTCATTATATAGCAACCCCTATTAACAACGTCGGGGACATTGCCACTTCGTGGCTCTTGTTCAATTAGAAAACTTTGAATCTTTTAAAAATGCACTAAAATATGATAAATATATGACAGAATAAAGTTGTATAGCCAAAAACATCGTGAATTGTATTTCATTCGCTTCCACGATAAATGATAAAATTTTCACCTATTATCACCTATATTTTGCATTTTTGGACGGTCAAAATGCAAAACTAGCCACGGATTCGTGAGATTAAGAATATTTAATAATTAAATTTTTTTGATACGTGTCGCAAAATTACTTCCTCACTCCCATCGCCCAAAGGTGGCGGGATGAATTCGGATGCATGTGTCCTTCAACTGTAAAAGTTCTCTTTTTTCGTGCAGGTTTATAGTTTGTTTCCACAACTCTCCAGTTCCAGTTCCAGTTCCAGAGAGCTACCGAATTAGTCATCCAACTGTAGTCTGGTTGATTTTAGAGGCTCAGATATTCGTGCCTGCTACTACTCTTTCTGGTTATTGTTTGAGAGCAAGTAATTCGTTGGGTGCTTGATATCCTAATGTTTCTGGTTATCGCTTGAGGTCAAGCAAGTTGTTGGGTGTGTGGAGTTTATGTCATTTGGGTCTTGGCGAACAGCCATGGGGTTAAGCAAGTTGTTGGGTGTGCGAAGTTTATGTCATTTGGGTATTGGCGAACAGCCATGGGAAGGGCACAACAACGAAAAGAGGCCGGAGTACAAGACAGTCAAGAATGAGCGAAAAAAAATACCGTGAAAAAAAGGGTGAGTGCATTTTTGTTCTTTTTCTGTTTTGGAGTGTATATAACTTATCAGTGGATGGAGGAATTGGGTGGTGGGTCATTGGTTTAGGATAGAATAGATTTTGAGAACGGGCAGAGGGTTTATTTAGGAGTTGGCTAATCTCTAGACCATTACACCATTTGCACCTTTCCAGGCAAGGTTGGCCGGAATCTGGCAACACGATTTGTTGCTGATTGTTGTTGAAAATGAGATTTTCAGTGTCGAAACTGCAGCTTTTATTGCAGAAATGGATCCAAGACTCTGGATTACCTTTGGGGCACCCAGATTATGCAATTCCAATCATTGTAACTTCACTTTGAACAATTTCCGCTGGATTTTGACCCTAAAACTCCCCGGATTTTAGGTGCAAATGGTCTAGAGTTTAACTCTAACTTATAGCTTACTCCGTTTATTTATATTTTCTGGGTTCATTGTACTGGATTTGGTGTGATTGCATTTATTAGGGGATGGATTTGTGCAGGGATTCCGTGCATTCTCTAAAAATGTCCATGTCTCCAATGTCTGGACAAGAACTTCACGTGAATCCTGGTGCAGTCGGTGCAAAGAATCATGCTAGAGGTGCTGTGGGCAAGCAGCATGACGAGGGTTTGCAATTAGCGAAAAATGGTCGTCCCAAAAAGAGTAAGAGGTTCACTGGTTTTCTCTTTCTTCTTCTAGATGTAGGTTCTTTAAGAGATTATTCGACTTAATTGCTATATTATCAGTCCTGCATTCAATTCAAAGTAGCCTTCCCGTTGAATATGATAAGAAGCAAAATTCATTTATCTTGAATATCTATTTTTATACATGATGTGTATTTTTTAGCTTCATGTAGACGACCAGTTTCTTGCTATTAACAAGACTACCATATAATCACAAGGTCATTTGTTCTGTGTGCACATTGTTATATGTATTATGTGAAACATTTATCGTGAGGTCTGATTCTGAAAGAAGGCACACAGTTATATGACCAAAAGCAATTTTGGAAACATTTTTTGAGTTTTTCTCCTTGCAAAATGAAATGGAAGGCAACACTGAAATGAAAAATTAAAACACAATGATGTAACCTTGCTGTAATGTCATTCAGATCACCGTAACTATATGGTGTGTTCTTTTTCTGCCCAATATGTTGTATGGATCTGCTCTTTACAAAAGGTTATTCCCTGCCATACTTCTTTGTTGGGCCTTGTACAGGTTTGGAACTCACTCAATTACTTCAATGGGTTTCTTATAAGCTTTGAACTGAATTACTTTGTTAGACCTCTAAAAAATGCCATTTGATGTTTAATAATGCTTAACAAAAGCATTGTGGGACTATCCATCACTCTTTTCATGCTTTTTTTTTCATTTATGGGTTTTTGTTGATTTGTATTTAATTGAGCGTATGAAGATTATGCAGGTAACAACTTTTTGGAAGACTTATTTAGTTCTAATAACGATTAGTTAGGAAACTTAAAAAATATAGTAGGTTTTGCAATTAAAATCTTATATATTAAGAGAAGGCTCCAAGTGGTTATGCTAATTCTCTATTTCATTTTTAAGAGAAGGTTCCAAGGGGTTATGCTAATTGTCGATTTCATTCTAGTCAATAGTATAGGAGTGTAGTGGATTTCCTTGTATGATGGACATCATCATCCTCTCTTCCCTAATCCTTTACTCTCTTGAACACCAAGAGAGTAGGATACTTATTATTTTCATGGGAATGGGGCATACACGATTGTATCGATCCTACATTCTCTTATTATTTACTTTTTAGTTTTATTTCTACAAATAATGGAGGAAACAAATTCTCCGCCTCTTTAATGACATCATTTGACGAATGGAATATTACGATATGTGGCTTGGGATTCCATATGATATCTATGGCATCTATTCATGTTAAATTAGATTGGTATAAAGGATCTAGCTATTTGTCCCACCCCTCCTTGCCCAACCCCTCTTCCAGAAATTGCTAAAGAACACTGATAAATGGTTTAAAATCTAGATAGTTGCTCGTCCCTTGCTAAAGAACATTTATAAATGGTTTAAAGTCTAGATAGTTGTTCGTTTTTTGTTTGCGTCACCCCTTGTTGGGATTAGACAATGGGCGACCGCTTCTTCCATTGATGGGTGATATGGCATGCAATGGGAAGGGTGCCACTTCTTCCCATAAGTGGCAATTGAAGAGGTGACAATTTGGGAGGCAGGTTTTATATATATATATATATATATATAAGATCCCAACATGGATGATCAAGGGTGAGGTTTGGGTTCAAATCTTAATATGGATGTTCAATGAGTTAGTGCTTTGGATTATATATATATATATATATTTCAGATCCCAACATGGATGATCAAGGGTGAGGTTTGGTTCAAATCTTAATATGGACGTTCAATGAGTTATTGCTTTGGATTCTACTCAAGCAATTGGTAAGGATGATGGAAGACGTGGTGTTGTGTAATCTTGTAGGAAACTACCTCCAATGATGGAAGATGTGGTTTTGTGTAATCGAATAGCAAACTGCCCTCTTTATTTGACAAGTCAATAGACTTCAACTTAAAATAAGAAGGCACAGTGTCAATCAATATAGAACTTTGACTGAATTTCTAAGATTTTGGATCAATTCATAAATAGGGAAAACACACTTTCTTGTCTACTTAAGGTGCACTATTTAATCATTGTGGAATTGTGGGAGGGCCCAGAATTTTCATTAAAATTGAGTCGAAGGTTTGGTAGAAAGAGGGGAATTCTATTACAAGATTAGCCAATTTTGGTTTGTGGGGAAAGAGTAACCCCTACTCATCGAGTGTAGAGGGATATGAGGTTGGGGGTTGAATCTCGCCAAAGGCAATCTATGAGAGGTAGTGGAGCTTGAGTTATAGAATAGACATGCTATTCAAATGAACTTTGGAAACCATTATTAAAGGAAAAGACGAGTCTTACTCGAAAACCATAGTTACGTGTTCATAATCAACATATATTAAATTATTGTTCCAAATCGGGTGTCTTGTCTTACAAATTAGGGGTCTTATCTAATCCCCACGATAGGGTCCCTTGTGTTCATAATCAACATATATTAAATCATTGTTCCAAAATGGGTGCCCTGTCTTACAAATAAGGGGTCTTGTACACTCCCAAGATGGGTGCATTCCTCCTACGATGTGTTCTACATGATGCATCCTCATCCAAACATATGGAGATCTGCCCCCTCCTTGTGGTAGACGACTCTTAATGACATTAAGACGATTTTTCATTTCATGATGAGTGCTCATTATGACAACTTGTGGCACCACCTATCTCCCTCGTTAGAAGTACATGCATTCCTCCTACGATGTGTTCTACATGATGCATCCTCATCCAAACATATGGAGATCTGCCCCCTCCTTGTGGTAGACGACTCTTAATGACATTAAGACGATTTTTCATTTCATGATGAGTGCTCATTATGACAACTTGTGGCACCACCTATCTCCCTCGTCAGAAGTACAGGATGTTGGATCTCTCTCTTACGACTACGATTTCAACTATGGAAACTTGGTTCTCCTCTACTGTGACTGTACCTTGGTTCAATATGTTTGCCCGGTTTTCCATCATGATTAGTTTTGGCATTCATGTCTTTGGATGGAAGGTCAAGAAAAGGATGTATAGCTTCGACAAGTAAGTGATTTGGTTGTTTCATTGTCTCGATTTGCTCTCGTTAGTGTGTTACCACCTCAGTTGCACTCAATTGGACTTTTAACAAGCCGCCAAAGATGAACAATCACTTGTTCAGTTTTTCAAGTTCAGAAGTCCTTGCAAGCCTTCCTAGGCCCTTTTAAAATTTCTTTTAACATGTTCATACCCCATGGGGAATTGTAATAAAATGAGTTAGCATGATGACTTTATGTAAAAGGTTTGGCTTCTTAGGACTTATTTATTAATGCATTATTCTAGGGTGTTTTTTCCTCGTTAATTATTTATTGTTTTTAAGCGATAAATAATTTTCGAGTTTTTCACCCGAACCTCCAAAGCTGGAATAATCGCATTAATTAATTAAGCCTTAGGAGGTTATTAAAACCTATGTGTCGATGTATATTACCATGCTAATCATTATTTTGAGTCATTATGAACATGTCCTAAGTCTCCCATAGGTTTTTTTTTTTAATTTGCGATTTTTTTTTTAATCCGTTTTTACGAGCTTATTTTTAATAAGTTAATTGTAAAACTCTAAAAAGTCATAAAAGTGTGGCTAGGAGGTTATTTTTGCCATGGGAGTGCTCGCTTTCTAACTCAGAGCACCCACTCAACCCCTAGACCCACTTTCCTAAGTTTTCGAGTAATAATTTATCTCCAAAATTAATAATTACTCGAAAAAACCAAAAAAGACCAAAAAATTGGAAAAAATGAGAAATTCGGCAACTCACAAAAAATTGGAAACTCGAAGAAAATTGATTTCGTGAGTTGGCAAAGGTCAATAGGAAAGAAATGGTTGCTAAATATCAAATTGGATTTTCTCCAAGAGGGACGCTTGTCCCAAGAAAAAAAGATTTGGTTTGAGGTCAAGCTTTTGACATTTAGGGTAATTGTCTTCTTTTTGCCCCAAAGCATGGAGATCCAACTCACATCCAACTCATGCCAAGCTATCAAGCTCATCCTTTAGCAAGTGCATCCCCTCATGTTGAGTTTTTCTATGTAAGAGAGCAAGTTATTTTCATTTAAAAGAAGATTTTGGCAAGGAACTTATGCTCCTGTAATTTGTAATATTTTTCTATCATTTTGAATAAAAGGCTTTGGAGGTCAAGAACTGTGTAGCGATTCTATGTGTGGATGAATATTGTCTTGAATTTTTGAAGTAGCCGGTGGTGTTCATTTTCTTGCATCTCTTTGGTTAAGCTTGGCCTTTGAAGGAGAGTTGTATCTTGGTAGGGTAAGGTTTAAAAGCTTGTTTGCTTGAAGATCTTATTGTTTATTTGTTTCAGATATCTTGGAAGTACATTTTTATTTTGTTTAATAATCTTGTTTTTTGAGTCTCTGTGGGAGGTGGCACCAAATTTCTTAACCATTTTTGTGTGCAAGTGTTTTGTATTAGTTGCAGGTTACGGAGATTGAAGAAGAGGTTGAGTTTGCTTACATCTTCCTGCTCTTCAACAACTAAAGAAAGACATAGTCCCTCTTTGTTCCATTGTGAAGAACTCCATCGTCCATATTCCGGCATCAAGCTTCTTCATATCTTCTCTCATTCTACGAAAAATATTTATTTCTGTTACTGATTATTTTGATAATTGATATTTGGTTTAGTAAATAAAAGTATATCAATAACTAAATCTGATTTCATTTATTATTAAGGTTAGATCTGATTTTAATTCATGTAATTTCATTTAGTACTTTTCAATACTTTAAATTTATATCTTTTAAAAGTTACTTGAATTACATGTTAATTTTTTATTGTTTAAATAAAGAATTTGACATATTTAACTGAATATTGCTTGCTGTTTTGCAGCAGAAGTAGATAAAAGAGAGAGGCACTCTGGCCAAATTTCGAAGAAACAAGCAATCCGGAGATCCCTCTTTTCACAGTTATCTCTTTGGCCATTTTTCTAAGGCCCTATATTGTAATACTTGTGCTTCCTATTCTACAAAGGAGCACAAGTAATTTCAATTACTAAATCATTGTAAAAGAGAGAAGTAAGTGGGCAGCCAAGTGCCCACACCCCATCCCCCTAGGGGGAATTCGCACTGTTTCATTTTTTTAATTTTTTCGTTATTTTTTCCAGTTTATTTTAAGTTCCTAAAGTAAAATTAACCCAATCCGGCTGTGTTCTCGGTAACGAGAGTATCGGCATCGAGATTTAAAAAACTCATACTTAGCTTTAAAAAACTTAAAATATCCAAGACTTCAAGGCCCTGTATGCTCTACACCACTGCAGCTTGTCTGATCAGTTGGCTGTATCAGAAAGGGATATGAGTTACTAGATTTAATAGGAAAATCCACACAAGTGATTTTCTCGAGAACTCGGGAGGTTGCAAAGGGTAACTACTACAGAGTTAGGGGGCTACTCCAAGCAAATTCATCTTCACCTCGTTGGACACTTGGTATTACCGCTTTAGCACTTAGTTTGAAGGGACTTGACTTGTTGGGCCAAACCCACAATTAACCCATGCCCTTAATTACTCACTTAATAATCTTAAAATTGACCAACTGAGACAACTGCAATACTTCACGAGACTTCACTAGCAACCCTTACACAAGCACTCCATTAGCACTGGTCTATTTTGGCAATCTTATTTATTTTTATGCTTAAGTTAATTTATGTGTTGTGTGGAATGTTATTTGATGTGCTAGTTATTTATATCATTTGCAGTTCATCTTAGTTGTGATATTTTATTTCATCTCATCTCTTAGACTAATTGTTTTATTTCATAGATTAAACACCATAGTTTATTTTATTAGGGACCACCCCCCTTGGCTTCGCTAGGAGAGAGCCTAGACGGAGGAGTCAAGATCAAGTGACAGCACTTGACTCTTGCTTGCCCTCAAGGTTGCACCCAGTGGCTTGAAGATTTCTGCCACATGACCCGAGGTGCGAATTAGGCGGCAACACAATGTCCGTGCAATACATCTTTTGGGTCACCTTGAGCTCTCATTTTGTGATTCACATGGTTCGCTTGATTAAGTGCAGGACCCCTGTTGGGCATAAACACTCATATATGCTTCGAGTAATTGCTGAATGGCAGAAAGAAAAAGCTTCCTTCAGTGTTTTTGTCTTGCCACCCACGTAGGGTCAAATTCACCACATGAAAAATAGAATTGGTAGTTAATATGAGGTCTTGGCACTTGAGGAGTTACTTGCGGATTTTGGACAAATGGAAGTCGATCTTGTAAACATTCGCACCAATGACACTCACTGCACGAAGACGGTAGCTCTCCTTTGGCACAAAAAATGCTCCTGGGCTATGCGATCACAAATAGTGCCAATGGCATGTTAGGGCATGGGTACCAGGGCCTCAATCTCTTGACTTAGATGGAATGAATGTAAAACTGACTCCAAAAAATTATCAAGGGGCAAATGAAGCAGGATGCCAAGCTATGCAGTGGTTGGTTTGGTTTTCCTAGTATTAGGCTAGTCACCTTAGTATTTGTATCTTCTTTTTTGCTAACTATTAGAGCAAATTTGGGGTCTAAAATGGGCCTTCTAAGGAAAATAATAAAAACAACCACGTTACACTACAAATATGCCATGTCACACACTAAGACAAAGAGTCTCTACTAATGGGCAACCTGCGTAGCCATGTTGTTCCAATGTTAGTTATTCCCGCCATATTCCACAGAATTAGAACCCCCTTGACTTTGCTTCTCCACAATATTGAGAATATCCACCGGCGGGAAGTTGTTAGTCCATTTAGTATCATTGCTCATAACTACTCCCTTGTTGGCAAGCCAATCAGCCATAGAGTTGCCCTATCTGTAAATATGGTTGATGCTTTTAGAGTCTATTTATTATGTTTCTAAATCATCAATATATTACTTTCTCTTCTCTCCTTGTTGTCTGTAGCTAGTTTTATATCCTATGCATACATATAGGAATATTACCTGTGTTGTCCACCACTACAAATATGCCATGTCACACTTAAGTTAAAGGTGTTATCTAGTGAAGGTCAACCTATATTGTCTCATTAATAGTAGTTGACAAGTATGTTGGGTTAGTTTAGAGTTAAGAGATGACGGTAGGCTTGAAAATATTAATGAAAGGTTTAGATTTTTTGTGCACACAATAAATAATATAGTGGTAAAATTTTTAAAATTTGTATTTTAATTTATTTAAATTTTTTGTAAATCTTCTTGTGCACACAATAAATGATAGAGCGGTAAATTTTTTAAATTTATATTATAACTTATTTAATTTTTTTTATAAATATACCACGGTAAATTTTTTAAATTTATATTATAACTTATTTAATTTTTTTATAAATATACCCATACTTTTTATATATTTAATGAAATCTAAAAGTAAAAAAAACTAAAATTGTCCATGAACAACCATCCTTTGGTTTGCGTTCATAAACAACCATCACATCAACTTCTCTGCTTTGCATCGTCCATGAACAACCATCCTCTACTCTTTTTCAATGAACAACCATCACATCAACTTCTTTGTTATGTGTCCATGGACACCATCACGTCACATCACATCAAGTCCTCTTTCTAGTGCTCCTCACCTACCTGCCCTCCCTCAATGGAAAATAATGAATAAACAACGCTCTGTCGCTATCCAGCGCTTCGTCCAACCTCCAATCCAATCAATGCCCAACCCTTTGTCTGACCGCCAATCAATGTGTTATGCAACCAAGTCCCAGAAATTACATAAAAATAGCAGAAATAGACCAAAAGATTGTAATCCACGCCTTAATAGTGAATAACAGAGATAAATAACAATCCTCTTTGAGGGAGGAACCTCCTTACATAATGTACTTGTGTACCCAAGATATGACAATATCCAATGATGACTAAAATGAGAATATTTCCTTCCTATATATAGGAGATAAAGGGGTACAATAACAACTAATAGACCCACTAATAGACCCAAATCAACATAAATTATATGTAATGCACCACAATATAGGGGGTAATGCACTACACTATATGGGGTAATGTGCCTTCGTTAAGGGCTTAACATGCCCCTCCCCTTCAAAAAGTGTTGTCCTCAATGTTGAAGTAGTTCTGGATGCTGCTGTATAAAGGACTCATCTTTCCATGTTCAATCTTCTGTGGGTAAGTTCTTCCATTAATGAGATACTCTGGAATTGATCAATTTCGAAGTTGTCTAGTTCTTATTTCAATGATTTATTTGGGCTCCAAGATGATTTTTCCTTCCTCGTCAAGTTTTGGTAATATCGTTTGAACTGGTAGCTTGTCATCAATTACCTTCTTCAAACAAGAAACATGGAAAACTGGATGGATTCGTGAAGATGCAGGTAGTTTCAAGTTGTAGGCCATACTACCAATCTTTTGTAGCACCTTGTAGGGACTGTAGTATTTAGGTGATAATTTATTATCCTTCTTGGTGTTCTTTAGGGACATCTGTTTGTATGGTTGTAGTCTTAAAAACACCCAATCCCCCACATTAAAGCTTTGTTCACTGCGGTGTTGATCAACTTGTTGTTTCATTCGATTTTGTGCTAGATTCAGGTTTTCCTTTAAGAGTTGAAGAACTTGTTGTTGATGCTTCATGTGGTCTTCCACTGCTTGAACCTTAGAGGAGTCTCTTACTGAAGATGTGATAGATGGTGGATGATAGCGATAAAGTGCCATAAATGGAGTCATTTTTTATGATGTTTGGAAGGAAGTGTTATACCACCATTCTGCTAATGGTAACCACTTTACCCATTGTGTTTGTTTATCAACTGCAAAACATCGAAGATACCCTTCCAAACATTTGTTTACGATCTCTGTTTGTCCATCAGATTGAGGATGATAAGATGAGCTATGAGCCAGTTGAGTACCCAAACAAGAGAATAATTTGTTCCAAAAGTTGCCAATGAAAATGGGATCCCTGTCACTTACTACAATATTTGGAGTACCATGTATATTTTGGACTGCCTCCATAAAAGAATTGGCGACCATGCTTGCTTTGAAGGGGTGAGATAGTGCAAAAAAGTGTGCATATTTAGTAAGTTTATCAACAACCACCATGATGACACTCTTTCCTTCTGACTTTGGTAAATCTGTGATAAAATCCATTGAGACCTATGTCCACCTTTGGCTTGGAATGGAAAGTGGTTGTAGGAGACCTGGGGTCTTAATTGTTTCCACTTTATTTCGTTGGAAAACCAAACATTTTGTCACAAATTTTTGAACATTAGTTTTAAGAACATCCCAAAAAATTTCTTTCTTTACCCTATGGTAGGTTTTTAAGAAACTTGAGTGCCCTCCTATCGCTGAGGAGTGGAATTCAAAAAGTACCTTTGCTTGAGCTGGGAAATCTTACCAAGATATAGGCGATTCTTGTACCATAGCAAGTCATCTTCCCACGTAAATGTATTAGAGGCACTGGGATCCTGCTGAAACTTTTGAATGAATTCCCATATTTCTTTGTCATTTTTCCCTTCATCCCTTGCTTCGGCTATCCAATCTAGTTGGATGATTGAGATAGCATAGAATAATGCTTCAACATCCTCATCTTTCCAGGAGAGTGCATCTGTGACAACATTTTGCTTCCTCTTTTTGTAGATGATTTCAAAGTCATATCCCAACATCTTTGTCACCCATTTTTGTTGCTCTTCTGAAGATAGTCTTTGTTCCAAGAAGTATTTAAGGCTATCATGATCAGTTTTAACCTTGAAATGTCTCCCCGTAAGGTAGGGGCGCCATTACTTCAAGGCATGTAGTATTGCCAACATTTCCTTCTCATAAATGGGATTTTTAAAGTTCTTTCCCTTGATTGGATGACTTGTGAAGGCAAGAGGGTGTCCTTCTTGCATTAGTACATCTCCAATTCCATTTCCTGAAGCATCACATTCCACAATAAAGGTTTTTGTGAAGTCTGGTGTCGCCAAAATAGGAGCTTTACACGTTGCCTCTTTGAGTTGTTGAAAAGCTTGACTTGCCTCTGGAGTCCAAGAAAATGCATCTTTCTTTAGTAATGTTCTTAGAGGAGTTGCTATTCTTCCATAGTTCCGAACAAACTTGCGGTAGTACCTTGTCAGACCTAAGAATCCTCGAAGATTCTTTAGTGCTTTTGAAATCGACCAGTCCATCATGGCTTTAATTTTGTTAGGGTCTACCTTGACACCTTCATGATATACAATATGACCCAAATACTCTTACCTCCTTTATCCCAAAGAAACATTTTGAGGGTTTTGCATACAGTTCTTTCTCCTTTAGTAGTTGTAGTGCCCTGTCAACATGTTGAAGATGTTCCTCCCAATACTTGTTATAGATTAGTATATCATCAAAGAATACCAACATAAATTTTCTAAGGAAAAGTCTGGAAATAGAATTCATCAAACCTTGAAATGTGGAAGGTGCATTTGTGAGACCAAATGGCATGACCAAAAATTCATAGTGACCTTCATGAGTTTCGAATGTTGTTTTGGGGATGTCTTCATCCTTCATTTGAATATGATGATACCCGAAACACAGATCCAACTTTGTGAAGACAATTGCTCCATGTAATTTGTCTAACAATTCATCAATGACAAGAATGGGAAACATATCTTTAATGATGATCTTGTTGAGCTCTCTATAATCAGGACACATACGCCATGATTCGTTTGGCTTGGGTACCATTACCACTGGTGTAGAGTAAGAACTTTGGCTAGGCCTAATTATGCCAGCCTCTAACATATCAGTAGCCATACGCTCAATTTCACTCTTCTGGCTATAGGGATATTGGTAAGGCCTGATGTTAGAGGAATACTGCCTAGAATTAAGTGGATAGCATGATCAAAGTCTCGAATAGGTGGAAGACCTTTGGGAATATCTTCAAATACCTTGGAATGCTTATTAATGACCCTTTGGAGGTATGAAACTTTGAGGTTTGAACATCTAATGAGCATAATTGTGCAACTACACTTTGATGTCCCTTTTTCAACAACTTTGTCATACCATTAGAGCTTATCACCTTGCTCGGTTTTCCTGTGATACCATTTAACTCATTCTTTTCCTTCCCATGAAAATTTCATGAATTTTTTTTGAAAATTAAAAGCCACTGTTCCCAATGATTGTAACCATTAGACACCTAATACAACATCAACCCCACCCATTGGAATATCAATCATTGGACTATTCAATACATATTCTCCCATAACAAGATTGATATTATGGAATTTCCATGAGCAATTTATAGTTCCTCCATCTGCAATCATAACTTGAAACTCTGGTGCTGGATATACAAAGCAATTATGAACTTTGGCTAATTTACAGTGAATGAAATTATGAGTACTACCGAAATCAATCAATACTGTTACCTTCTTCTTTTTGATGTACCTTCGATCTTGAGAGTTTGAGGAGTGCTAATTCCAGCCAATGCATGACAAGATATGGTGGGAGTAATTTATTTTGAAGTATCCTCTTCTATTTCTTTTGAAGTTGCCTCTTCTTGAGATGCTTCCTCTTCTTTTGGTTCCTCCTCTTCACAATCTATGTAGAATAATTTCTTCTCACCGCACTTATGCCCCTTACTATATTTGCTCTCACAATTAGAGCATAATCCTTTTGCTCTTCTTTCATCTAGTTGTTGGGGTGTCAACCTTTATGGTGGTTTAGAAGAATGAACATTATTTTCTCTGAATGTGTTGGAGAAGGCCTTTCTAGTAGTCATTGCCATATTTTTACTTTCACCCTTCCTTGCCATCATGAAAGCCTTCTCTAGGGATGATGGTTCAAAGAGACACACCTCATGTTGAATGTTATCTTTCAAGGTTCCAATAAAGCGATCTAACAAATTATCTTCTGAAATATTCTTCACTCTGAGACTTGGTTGCTGAAATTGCTTGATGTGCTCGGTAACTGGACCTTTTTGCTTGAGATTTATCAACTGGCTAAAGAAGGTGCTGTTATTTATATCCCCATAATGTGCAATCAATTCTTTTGTGAATAAGATTAAAACTTTTGAGTACTAAAGCAATTTACTTTTAGATCTAAAGCCAAAAGATGAAACTTGAAGATTCAAGATCTAAACTAATGCAAGCAAAATCGAAAGATAAAAGTATTAGATCTGATTTAACTTGCAATAAAAAGCAACCGAGAGGAAAATCTTGTAATTTTTTGTAGAAAGAAAGGAAACAACTGCTCAAGCCCTGAATATTTTTAGAAAACTTGGAGATTTGACCGTAGATAACAAAGAATGCTATGCTTTCTTTCAATCAATAATCCAAAGCAAAGGACGATGCAACTTAGCTCAACCTTTAGCTCAAGAAAGGAAACCAAACACTGATTAAGCTTGCACAAAACACATTAGATCTGGTACACCCCACAGTTAGAAAACTAAAAGATCATGAAATATACCTGAATAAAGCATGAACTCGTAGATCTGTAATAGCAAGGAAGTAAATAGGCAAATTGAAAGCCTCAAATGCCTATCCTATGTGCTACAAAGAGTCCTCTAAGCAAGATTATTGATTTATGCAAAACAAAATAAATGAACAATATTACCTCATACAGAAAATATCACATGCACAACTTGCCACAAGATCTTTAGCCTCCAAAGCCTTCGATTTTATTAATATATGACAATGGACAATACAACATGAGTAGAGGTTCCTTGCTTTCGTCCCAAATGGGGAAGAAGGCCTCGCTTTTATAACAAAACCCAGCCCCAGGGGGCTAGGCACCAACCAACTGAAGATCAACTCGGAGTGTAACTAAGTTGAAGTGAACTTGAACTGAGCTAAACCAGAGTTGAAGTGAAGAGGAACTGACCTCCTTCACCCAACAAATTCCAACACATCACCAAACTCGACCAAACTCCCACACGTGCGATCCCACCTTCCTCACGTGAATCGTACGACATCCATGGAGTTGGCGTGAATGATTGATTGAAAGGTTTGTTTGACCCAAACATTGGGCCAAACTAAAGATTTAAAAATATAAAAGTTTATAACACATGGGGAGGGGTCCACCCTCAACCCACTTTAGCGCAACCATGCTCAAGCTTTCTCTAGCGTGAGCTCTTTCATGTTGACGTGACACATTAAATTAGCTAGCGTGAAACCTTCAACCACTCGCCCAAGGTTTGATTTTATACTTTATGTGTAGATGGGTCCCCCCAATCCCGCTAATTTCCTTCACACTAGTATGAGAGCTTTCACCCTTACGTCACCCTCTTCTAATATTAATCACCACTTCAAAATTATAACCCAAAGTTTTAAGTTATAACTTTTAAAAAAGGGTCGCATGCCTTATGGTGACATCATGCCATGTCACTTCACCCCTTTAAAAAATGATTTTTTGACTTTTTTGAATTTTAGATTGTAGGGCATTTTCTCAAAAGTTGGCATTTAAATGTCATTCCGATGCTCTGTTAGCCAAATAACGCCTTCCAGGGTGTTTTACCTGCCCGAAACATAGTGAAAGTGGCCATTGACGTGAAGATGCTGCTCTGAGCTTGAAAATGAGCCTAACCATGCCAAAAATGGACGTCGCATCACACTTTTTTTACATTTTGAATTTTTCCATTTAAACCATTAAAAATGGCTTAAAAAACAGAAAAACAAATATTTTTTCTCAGAATCAGACGAAACTCTAGGGGTACCTAGTACATGTCCATATGACTCAAAAACAATGCCTAACATGCTTATATACAATGTACATCTACACATGAACTTTAATAACCTCCTAAGGCTTAACCACCAAGATGAAAATTCCAACTTTGGATGAGTGGTGAAAAACTTGAAAATTATACATCGCTTATTCAACATTGCATAATTGACAAGGGAAAAAACACCTTGGAATAATCAGATTGATAGCCCAGTCTTAGGAAGCCAAGTCCTTTACTAAAAGTTTGTTGTGTTAGAGCATTTATTACAATGCCCCAAGGGGTATGAACATGCATTTTATTAAAAAAGAGGCCCAAAAAAGGCCCTGATGAACCACGAAACCTTTTGAGAACTGATAATGAACAATTGGCTTATTCATGACTTCGACCACTCACTGGAAATCCACTAAGTGCAAAATTAGTGGATAACAGAGTTGAAGAGCCTTAAAAGACTATCAACTTGATGGTACTCCATGGCACGTGATAAGTGATGAGGCCTATCCGCCGAGTTGTAGAGCCTTAAGAGACTCTGTCACCTAGATGGTACTCCGTGGCACATGAGGAGCAACACATGGAGACATGGATGGAGGTAGTGCTATGGGTGTAGTGTACCAACTTAGTGAGAGGATTGATGGAGACCTATAGGTTATGGCTGTTGTGTATTGGAAACCTACCTAAAGGACTAAATGGCGATGTTACGATGTGGCTACATTAAACTTTGCCTTAAACCTCCACCAACTCTTTAGTTGTCGACTTCATCTTGCTTGGCTGGATGGTTCAATTTTTTTTCCTATATCGTAATGCTACCCATAGAAACTTGTTTTGATAATCGAAGATCTACTAAGAATATCCAAGGAAACAACGGGTGCGAGCTTTTTGAAGGAAGGTGTTTGGATTGTTGGGACCTCCACTACGATGGAAGCAATTTCAAGCTTAATTGCAGGGTGGAGTGCAGGTTAAAGTGTGCTCCCCCCTTATTCATTATCACAAAGCTAGTTAACCAAGAATTAAAACCACCTTTCCCCTTATTTTCATTAGTCTTAAAGGAACTGTATTGAAATCATGTTATATGCAATATAAAAAGTAGAACAAAACCAGGTCAATGCCATATCATATCCGAGTTTAAATGGTTGTGCATTAGTAATGTTGTCGTGAAAACATACTTGAGATTGATAATGATAGAGCTAGAGAAGCAAGCCTCCTTACCTTATGCTTTCCTTGCATTGCGATAGTCATTTTTCTTGAAGACAAAGTGATTGAGCTCTTACATGTTTATTCAATCTCATGATGAGACAGAGTAGTGGGATTGGGTGTTTCGGATGATTCAGAGCTTTCCTATTGGATTTTCAATCTGCCAACCATGCAAAGCTCAATACATACCTACGCAACCTCATTCTAGACACCAAATATGATATCATGGAGGTGATCTATGCCATAAGGGATGGGAGACCCTTTTCTTCTCTTGAAAACTAGGTGATAGATAAGTCCAATCTCCTTCCTTCAAAAAGTTTGCGTCTGTTGTTTCCTTGGATGTCCTCAACAAATATTCAATTATCGTAATTGGTTTCTGTGGATAGTGTTTGTGGTGAGGGAAAAGAAAATTGAACTAGGCGAGTGGGTGGGTAGGAAGAAGTCGGCAGCTACGGAGTTGGTGGAGGTTCAAGGCGGGGTTTAATGGAGTTATGCCGTAGCGTCGTTGCATAATCCTCAATGTAGGATGCAAGTACACGACACTTGTAACCTCCAAGTCTCCATCAATCCTCTTGCTGAGTTGGTAAGCTGCACCCATTGCATCGCTTCCATCTAGGTCTCCACCGAGCATCCATCTATCTCCATGAGTTGCTCATCATGTGACATGGAGTACAATGTAGATGGCAGTCTTATATCCATGTCTCCATCAGGCATCCATCCATGCCTCCATGCGTTGCTCATTATGTGCCATGGAGTACCATTTAGTTGACATAGTCTTTTAGGGCTCTACAACTTGGTGGATAAACCTCTCCTTGAGAGAGACACCTGTACCTTTTATTTCCTAGTCGTTCACAATTTAGTTAAGGAAATCGTAATTGCACGAGCATAGAAAATCGTAATTCGGGCACAAATCCGTTGAGATCGTACATTTGAGTTAAGGAAACAATAATTGCATGAAAGAAATGGTTGAGCGTAGAAAACCATAAGGTGGCCACTAACTCGCTGAACTCCAAGAACTGAAACAACATATCCATCTTTTGCAAATTACATAAAACTTAATAGTGCTTTCCCATAGGCAGTCTCCTTCACACTGCATGAAACCTCACAATGTTTTCCATAGGTAGACTGTTAGTCTTTCATTCGTGAATCATTATGGCACAGTCATAGTCTTGGCTTTAGAATCATCATTATGACAACCTCATAGTGTTGGTTTTAGAATCACTATGGTGTGTTATCCTCTCCTCTTTGTTGAGAGGAGACTCAACAATGAAGAATAATTAAGCTCACTTAAAAACGTAGCGTGACTGTGTCATTAACATGTTATTTTGAATGGAAGGATCGTGAGTGTTATCACTTGTACTTAGGGGATTGTGAATGTTATCACCTAAAGTTGCACTTAGGGGGATTGTGAGTGTTATCACCTAAAGTTGCACTTAGGGGATTTCCAATGAGCCAAAGTCATGAACAAGTCAATTGTTCATTGTCAGTGCTCAGAAATTCCGTGGTTACATAAGGACCAGTTGTGGTCCGCTTTTTTTTAATAAAAATCATGTTCACAACCCTTGGGGGCGTTGTAATAAATGCTCCAACACGACAAACTTTTTGTAAAGGACTTGGCTTCCTAGGATTGGGCTATCAATTCGATTATTCCAAGGTTTTTTTTCCCTTGTCAATTATGCAATGCTAAATAAGCGATGTATAATTTTCGAGTTTTTCATCGCTCCTCCAAAGCTGGAATTTTCATATTGGTGGTTAGGCTTTAGGAGGTTATTAAAGTTCATGTGTCGATGTATATAAATGTGCTAGGCATTGTTTTTGAGTCGTATGGACATGTACTAGGCCCCCTTAGAGTTTCGTCTGATTCCGAGAAAAAATAAAATTTTCCGTCTTTTAAGCCATTTTTTAATGCTTTAAATGGAAAAATTCAAAATGTAAAAAAAAGGTGATTTGGAGTACGTTTTTGGCATTGTTTGACTCATTTTCAAGCTCAGAGCAACATATTTACCCCAGTGGCCACTTTCACTATGTTTTGGGCAGCTAAAACACCTTAGAAGGCGTTATTTGGCTAACAGAGCATCGAAATGGCATTTACATACTAAATTATGAGAAAATGCACTAAAGTCAAATAATTAAAAAGTAAAAAATTAATAAAAAAATGGGTGAAATGACATGGCATGATGTCACCATAAGGCATGCTACCCTTTTTAAAGTTATAACTTAAACTTTGGGTTATAATTTTTGAAGTGGTGAATTAATATAAGAGTGGGTGACGTCAACATGATGAAGACTCACGCTATTGTGAAGGTGGTGAGTGGGATTGGGGTGGACCCCTCTCCACATAAAAGGTATTAAATTTAAGCCATGGTGTATCATGTATATTTCCAATATTTGCGATTGGTTTCAAAAAAAGAGGGTGACGTTAATGTGAAGAGACCCACACTAGCTTATTTGGTGGATGCGAATGGGGTGAGGGTGGACCCTCCCCATTTATTATTTTAAAATCTTTGGTTTGCCCAATGGTTGGGTCAAACAAACCTTTCTTTAAATTGATCATTCATGTCACTCTTTTATGCTGTACCTTCGCGTGAGGAAGGAGGCTCGCACGTGTGGGAGGTTTGGTGAGTTTTTGGGGTGCGTTGGCACGTTGGTAGAGGTTGGTGGAGTTTGGTGAAAGAGGTGTCAATCACCTCCTTTGTTCAACTCAGTCCAGGTTCAGTTCAACTCAGTTACACTCTGGGTTGATCTTTAGTGTTGGTGAGGCCCCCTGGGTTTCTCTTTTTCTATTTAAGCGAGGCCTTCTTCCTCATTCCAGACAGAAGCAAGGGACCTCTGCTCTGATCAATGTGTGATTTGATTGTTACATGTTACAGTCTCTGTGTTGCCTTCCATGATTTTTCAAAAATGGTGGTTAATGTGTGATTTGGTTGTTACAAGTTAAATGGGAGGATTTTTGTTATTTCCTCTTGGATTTGATTTTTTAGAGCAATTGCAGTCTGTGTAGCCCTTTTGTTTTTTCAATAAAATGGTGGTTGTTGTTGATTATTCCAGCACTGTCTGCTCTGATTATGTTGATGATGAAGGAAGAAGAGGATTAACAAATTAGAAAGATATTATATGATATTTAAACAAATCATGGCCAACTTTGCATTGAAAATACAGTGAGAATTATTTATAATCAACTTGAGAGTGCCTAGAGGGAAGCAGGGTTGAATATGATGAGATGATGATACAAGTATTCACATGATTGCTCCAAAAGGGTTGAATATGAATAAATTGTGATGCAAGTATTCACATGATTTGATTAAATTCTGATATTTTTCTCTTCATTTTGTAAACCCTCATGCTTCCTTGGTGGGAATGGTTAAATAATCAACTTGAGAGTGCCTAGAGGGAAGCAGGGTTGAATATGATGAGATGATGATACAAGTATTCACATGATTGCTCCAAAAGGGTTGAATATGAATAAATTGTGATGCAAGTATTCACATGATTTGATTAAATTCTGATATTTTTCTCTTCATTTTGTAAACCCTCATGCTTCCTTGGTGGGAATGGTTCTTCACAATCAACTATGTGACTTCTAAGCCCCATTGATGTTCTTTTCTTGGGAGCACAAAGAACAGTAGAAAGGTCGCAATTGCTATAAGAATCAGAAGAATTAGAAATAACAACTAATTATTCATTTGGTTTATGGCAATTAGATCAATTGCTCTAAGAATCAGAAGAGTTAGATATAACAACTAATTATTCATTTGGTTTATGGCAATTAGATCAATTGCTCTAAGAATCAGAAGAGTTAGATATAACAACTAATTATTCATTTGGTTTATGACAATTAGATCATGTTAATCTAATTATTCATTTGGTTTATGACAATTAGATCATGTTTTACAAACAAGTAAATGAATAAATAATAAATAATGCAGACTAGATGAAAAATATTATTCTTAAGGTTCAATAGACCAAAGCTGGTTTCAATACACTTTAATCATCATCATCAATAAATCAATAAAATTTTTAAATTAAGATTTAAAATATCATCATCAAATTAAGATTTAAATTATTATTCTGAATTTTATCATATTTGTTAATATTTTACGTGATTGTTTGAATAATGTTTTATTTATATATTAATGTTTTGTATTTATATTAGTTGAGATGATATCTATTACTTTTTAAGCTGCTTAAGAATATAATGTCAATATATTGATGGTATAAGGAATCAGATGCCATCCAATTGGATATATTTTGCCATCCAATTGAATATAGGACGCTTTCTCAGAAATATAAGTATTACATACAAGTTAAGTACCTCATTTCATACGCTATGATTTTGTTTTTATTTTTATTTTATTTGGTGTATAAATTAAATTATTAAATTATTTAAGAGAATATTTTTTTTATCTGTTGTGTTTTTTTTTTTTCCACTAAACCTACCTAGACTGGGGCCAGCCCAAATGGTGGATGACAGAACAATCGGGTGCTTCCATTGGATAAACTCATGCAAAGATGTTTTTCATGATATGATAAATTTATGAGAAAAAAATTAAGAAAACAAAATTATGGATTTTGGTTGTTGTCCTTTCCTCTTACGGATGGTTCCTGCCTCCAAATTTCAATTAACAATTAAAATTTTTGTTTTTAAAATAATATTGTTCTTTTTACTAATATTGTTCTTTTTACTCAAGTTTATATTAATTTCACTATATCACTTGTTTTTAAAATAATAATATTATTTTAAGTATTATTTCAGACATAAATTTCTCATAATTATGCTTATAGGTATTTTACATTATGAAAATAGGTTTTAAAATAATAATATAAAAGTAACGATTTTCACATTTATTAATTTTCAGAAAGGTATCTTAATTATTATTTTAAAAGACAACAACAACAATAATATTGTTCTTTTTACTCAAATTTATATTAATTTCACTATATCACACTATTAAATAATTAAAGTTTTATTAAATTGTTAGTCGTGTTTTAAAAGGTTTATACTTTATTCTGTGCATCTTTTACATAATACACAATAATAATATAAATAATATTATTCAAATTTTATTAATTTTCATTTTTACTATAAATTTATATTAATTTTAATATTTTTTATTTTTTTTCCTCAAATATTTCACAATTATTATACATACACTTGTGGAAAGTATACTTACGTGGAAGGCCTTTTCTCAGTGACTTTTGGTTTTGATCATAGTAGCATAATTCCACGGTATTGGATTTTCTTGCTGGAAAATAGCCGAATATTAGGCATAATATGGAGGCATAATATGGATACGATAAATTTACCTATGTTTTTGGCACATATTATAAAATAAGAATTATTTCAATTTTATAGTTTTATTTTTAAATTTTTCCATAATCCATTTATAATTAGTTTTATATTTTAAAAGTTTAAAGCTTTAAAATTTATAATATATATTTTGTTTTATATTTTAGTTTTAAATATCAAATATTAAAATTAGTTTTAATATTTTGTTTAATATTTTAGTTGTAAATATCAAATATTATATTAGTTTTATTTTGTAATAGAAAGTTTAGTAACTAGTTATAATATTAGATTTTAGTTAGGGTAACATTTTTTTGAATATAATATAATATTTTGGCATTTTAATTATTCAATATTTTTATAATTAATTTTATAAATACATTATTAGATAAATTATAGCCCCTCTTGGCCACTATATATAGACGTTTTAAAGTCTTTTAGGGTAACATTTGTTTGAATATAATATAATATTTTGGCATTTTAATTATTCAATATTTTTATAATTAATTTTATAAATACATTATTAGATAAATTATAGCCCCTCTTGGCCACTATCAATAGACGTTTTAAAGTCTTTTATTTTATTTTTTGTGATGGGAGGTATAAAATATAGGCTGTATTTGATGGGCAAAAAGGCCCTTGCCCATCAAATTCCAATACTTCATGTAAATATTGAGTAGTTTATGTGTATTTTAAGATTTTTTAAACTTTGAATGATAAGTTTTTTAAATTTATAAACAACGAGCTCACATATTTTTTCCGTACTAGATATTTTTGTTACGTATTTTTTTCGTATCGAATCGTATTCGAAGCCGTATTCGTACTCGAATTATGCTACTATAATTTTGATCTATTAGAAAACTTGATCCAAACATCACATCTCTTGGAGCAGTGGTTTGGGGCTATAGGGGGTAGGCAGTGCTGTGTGGACATACTCGGTGAATGGTTTCAGCAAATGGCTTCTATGTGTTGTGGAGAAAAAAACTGTCTTACACTTTTTTAGGATTCCTCGTTTCTCTAACCAATTAATTTGTGCCATGTGTCTGTAAATTTCATCATCCGGTTTATATGGAGTGAAAACTCGATCCAAACTTCACATCTCTTGGAGCAGTGGTTTGGGGCTATAGGGGTAGGCAGTGCTGTGTGAACATACTCGGTGAATGGTTTCAGTAAATGGCTTCTATGTACTGTGGAGAAAAAAATTCTCGCACTTTTTTAGGATTCCTCGTTTCTCTAACCAATTAATTTGCGCCATGTGTCTGTCAATTTCATCATGCGGTTTATATGGAGTGTGGAGATTATACTCTCCACAGATGTATGTATATTTCCTTTTTGAATTTTAATATATTTGTGTATAAAAAGGTGTATACTTCTTTGTGGAATATTAATATAAATATGTGTAAAGATGTGTGAAAATTAACAAATTTGAATAATTACGCTGAAGGCATTTTTTCAATGAGAAAAGGGTTCTTGGCACTAGTTCAGGATTCCTCGTCTCTCTAACCAGTTAATTCGTGCCATGTGTCCATCAATTTCTTCACGCAGTTTATATGAAGAGTGGAGATTATTTGTGACACCTAACCCAAATTAACTGGTTAGAGAGACGATGAATCCTAGAATAGTGTTAGGAAACCTTTTCTCATTGAAAAAATGCATTCGATGTAATTATTCAAACTTATTAATTTTTACTTTCTAAAAAACAAATTTATATTAATTTTAATAATTTTGTCCTTAAATATTTCACAGAAATTTAGATACACTTGTGAAAAGTATACTGTTTCATCTGTTGAGTTCAATGATCTTTTTTATAAAAGTTCTTTAATTTTAATTTTCAGAACTTTAATTTTCGTCTACTGAGTTCAGTGATCTTTCTCATAAAATATCTATTAAACTTGTCTATTCCTCCTTATTCTATTCAAAATGAAGTAGGTTAAGTTTTCGGTGAGTTCTTTGGATATAAAACCAAACAAGAGGCATTTAGGGAATAACAACTAATTCAAAGATAATTCCAATTTAGATTGCAAGACTCCATTGTTGAAGACCCGTTCGGTTAGAATTCCTTCGTTGAGGGCGAGTGCTTCTTTAGAAAGAGTCCGTTTCTTTGTTTAGTTCCTTATAGATGCGGATGAAAGAGATCCATTCAAATGCTTCAATTTGTGCCTTGATTAGAATGAGCAAAAGTTCCAATCCTATGTTCCCTAATTTATGCCTCCTTTGTGCCCATTCAATGACAATTTAATCCTATGTTCTCTAATTTATGCTTCCTCTATGCCCATTCAATGACAATTTTTGAATTGCCCAACACTTGCAATTTCTTGAAATTGTTCTGGTGCGCGAATCTAAGGAGAATCTTTAAGGCAAAATCTTGTGCCTAGTGTTTGAACCTCTTCCTACTGCATATTTCATATTTCAATTGAGTAGAACAGGTGGCATTTTTATAAAGGAGAGCACTTGCACCACAAATCGTCGAGTGGCCTTGGGTGGTCCCGTCAAAGAATCCCCAAGTGATTTCTAGGTCAAGACAAGGCATTATTGAACTTCTAGGATTTTTCTCTTTTGGCGTAGACTTGAAGCCTTTGTGCACATTCAATCCATACATAAAACCAAATGATTTAGTTTTACATCATAAACACAAACAACTTAGCCCTACCTTAGTGCTAAAAATTAGTTTTTGTCATGACATTGAACAATACCACTGCATCTTAGAAGCAAATCCATTATCTATGTACACATCTTAGAAGCAAATACATACATAAAACCATTTTAAATTTTGATTGATAAAGTATTAATTTTATTTTATTTTAAATATTAATTTTATTTTATTTTAAATTTTGATGTATCTTTAAATTTTATTTTAAAGATTGAATGTTTTGACGTTTATTTTATTATTATTATTTTATTTAGTATTTGTATTAATCTCTTTGTATTACACAATTTAGGCCTAAAAAAATTACATCTTTCATTTACTATCGATTTACTAAAAATTTCATCTTCCATTTACCTATAGATAGTTTGATTCATGAGATATTTTTAAGCACTAGAAAATTAGTTCAACTTGTAATTTAGTATGATATTAGGGTTGATAAGAATGTAAGTGTTCTTCGACCAATGAAGCAATCTCTTAGGACCATTTGGTCGATAATGGCGACGTGAGTTTCTGGGTACCTAGTGCCTCCCTCCTAGGGAGAGGCTGGAGTTGTTGGGCTCGTGAGGTTTACTTTATGGAAGGTGGTTTGTTCATGAATGACGATAGTTAGGAGCTTGGTTTTAGTGACAAAGTCCTTGGGGGATCAGAGACATAACACTGGGGTGTAGGACTAAGGTTCTTGGGCTTGTGATCCCTCCCTAGTTTCTTTTGGCATTTTATTGGCAGGGAAAGAGGTGTAACACAACTCCATTATGATGAAAAGACAGATGTTGGGGGAAGCCTTTGCTAGTGAGGAGGATGACGAAACTTGGCCTCATCTTGGGTTACTCAAATCTGATGAGTACAGGATTTTATTACGGGAATTTAAGAATTCCTCGGAATGTGGTTTGACTTGGGGGAAAACCAACTCGTCGATAGTGTGGTCAGGAGGAACTTTGTCATGTGAGCCGAGATGCTTTGATGTAGGTGCTTCTTTCTCCATGGAGGCCGATAGAGAAGACAGAGTTTTCTTGTGCTCTAAGAGGGCGAGTAGCAGGACAAGGATTTCTCAAGCATTTGTCCCACTGGAGAAGCGACCTTCTATTGATGGTGGCATTTCAGAGGCTAGTTAAGTAGATATCACAAACCAACCCTCTATTCCACATTTGAGTCAAGGCGGAGGCACATTTCGTAGCAAGGGCTTGGTGACGAAGGAGAATCACTCTTTTAAGGTGTCACGGGCTTGAAAGGAGCAGGTTTCCAGACAGGTCTGTCATCTCTTCAAAGTCAAACGGAGCCACTGAAAGTATTTTCGGTTAGGTTTCCTAGACACCTTAAGCAAGATCATCTTTAAAATTCTTAAAACTTACCGAGAGCACTCGCACAATCTTAACATTCATTGGTTTAATTTCTAGACGTATGTTTAATTCTTTGGCGCATGTTAGCTTCATTGACTCCATAAGGCACTTGTCCTTGTTTTAATTTGCACAATTATCTTATTTGATCAATTGTCTATGGTTTGTTATAATTGCTATAGCTGAATGCTTAATTGAAGTCTAGAACTTAAACTTATCTTTCAATATCTTGTTGCAACGTGGATTGCTCTTTGATTTTGTATCACATTTATAACAAGTATAACACCTTCAAATCATAATAACTCCTAAACAACACCCATCCGCATCTGCAACCTTTAAACACTTTAACAACTTAAGAGCCATAGAAACTCTTTTGTAGGGACTACCCCCCTTGGCTTCGTTAGGAGTTAGCCTAAACGAAGGAGCTAGGAGTAGGTGACAGTACATAGCTGTGTGCTTGCCCCCAAGGTCATACCTCTCCCACTTTCCTAAGTGAGGAGACAACTTTCAATTGATTTCTACTGCTAGTGTGCAATTGGCGGACAACAGAACCTTTACCAAAGGTTCACTAATGGCACACACCTCCTCTACTCCTGCCCAAAAGCCTATATATGGCTTGCCCCTCCGGTTTTGTGCTAAATGACAATGCATGCCACTCATAAAAAATGAACATTCTCTTAATCTCCCACATACAAGCCAAGAGAGATCGAAGTGAAATGAAGCTTGTGGCAAAACGTGTGATTGTCGGACGCACCAACTCCCTGTTATTTGTGAATTGTCTCATCAAGCTGAGCACGGATGTATGATTCTATATAAATTTTGTGATGCTCCTAGATGAATCAACAATATCTCTGATGAAAGGAATTTTGCCCATATCCTCTAGCATTAAATCGATGCAATGTGCAACACAAGGAGTCCAAAACAAAGTCGGATGCCTCATCATAAGCAACCTGCCAGCAACCACATAATTAACAGCGTTATCCATTATGACTTGGACAACGTTCTATGGACCTATCTCTTGGATGAACCCTCCAACAACTCACATAACAACGTTGCATCTTTGATATGTGCAGATGCATCAACAGATCTAATAAACATGATCCCCCTAGGGCAATTGACCAAGAAATTAAGAAGGCTCCTACCCTTCTGGTCGGTCCAACCATCCGACATAACTGTGCATCCTGTGAGTCCCCATGACTCCTCAAACTCCTTCAATCTCTGAGTGCAGTCAACCTTTTCCGCTTGAAGGATATGCCCTCTCAAGTCATCAAAGGTGGGGGCCTTATACCCTTGGTCAACAACAATAACAACATCAAACATAGGTTGGTAGAAGGGGTTGGTTTTGGCAATGCTGAAAGGAATGTCACTCCATAAAAAACACCTACCCACAAGCTTGTCTGCTTCAACCTTCTCCTTTACTTTAACCATTGACCTGATAGAAGGTTGTGCACTAGGAGTGGTTCTTGGAACATAGTAAGTTGAGGCGGATGCGGGCATTGTGGAACTTGAAGGTGCAGCTGAGGTAAATCTCTCCCTTCCAGTTCTACTTCTTCCAATCTCAGTCCTCATTGATGCCCTCACATCTCTCTTCATATTCATATCATGAAGTGATTTATTGGCAATTTGAACAATTTTTGGGGTTGCTTGTTCACAAATTCCCACTTCATGCCCAACAATTTGTGCAAGGTGGTATTTCAATCGACTGATGCCCTTTGTCATTTCCTTTCCACATAACTTGCAAGTCAATTTTTGCCTATTAAACCCTTCCAAGGGCTCACCATATACCCACATAGAATCCAAAGCTTTAGGCATTTTGATTTTTCACACAGCAGTGATCCAAAGGGCTCACCATATACCCACATAGAATCCAAAGCTTTAGGCATTTTGATTTTTCACACAACAGTGATCCAACATGGGGCCAAAAATAAGAAAAAAAATCCAGATTCAAGCTTGAACAATAAAGATAGTAGATGGTAAGATTCATTGAAATCCCACCCCCCCCACCAAAAAAAAAAGAAATAATGCTGCAAATAACAAAACAGTCCTAGATTTGGCATAAATGGTAGTAGATTTCTCTTTAAAATTTGGCAAGAAGAGGGAACATTTATAAGAACCCTAAACCTATAACAAATTTACCAAAAAAATAAACAAAAGATGAGCAAATTGTTACACAATGATATACATACCTACAAATTGAGAAACCACTAATGGGAATCAATCCCCAATCCACAATAACCCGGTGATTGTTGATGTAAACACAATGAATCTACTCCTTGGCTCCAAACAAACTGATAGTAAGCTCCTTTTCTCTCCAAACCCCTCAACAAGCAAGCAAAATGAGAAAAAAAACCAAAAACGACCTTTATTCTTAGATTGTCTGTGGGCTCGACGACTTTTTCTGTTAACTCGTGAGGTTTGAGGAAAAATTGGGTAAAAATCATGATTTTTACCCCTGTGATATATCGCTGGGGTGTGGACATCACGATAAATCGTCGATGTCTTCCACACTGGGAGAAACATCAACTCCCATTTTTGAGAGTGCACTTTCGAGGTGCTCCCTACCTCTCCTATATTAAAAGTTCCTATACTAGGTTGATCATTTGTTGACAACGTTATGGTACCTCCCTTCTATGCTAATATCCTATAAAAGATGTTAAAGATGTTATGGTTGATCATTTGATGACAATGTTAAAGTTATAACTACTAGATGATTGATGTTATGTGGTTTAATCCTTTTTTTATAGCTAATTCAACATCCTACATGTTTTTTAGATATAAATCCATCAAAATATATTAAAATATATACTAGATATAAAACGCCTTGAAAACGCTCCCACGCTCCCTGTTCTTGCTCCTCACTCCCAACAACATAGGTTTAAACGTTAATTTCAAGAAGCAAATCTCATTGATGTAGATCCACTTCCCATGGTTCCTACGTGGCAGTATGGCCGATCGGGCGAAGCGAGCATGGCAAAGAGATTATATAGGATTGTAATGGCATAAGGTATCATAGAGTTGGTGGACCGATATAAATCGTGGGTTGAAAATGCCAATATTTTTTATGATATCGTTTTGTTTGAAACTAGAGGTCTATTCCTTTCGGGTTAAGTACCCCTTCAAATTTAATTATACTTGGGATGAGGACGATGAGTTTTCTTCTTTAGTTAGGAATAAGTGGTATGATTTGAAACATAACTCTATGGGTCCTATGATGCATCCACTGGTTTATAACTTGTGGGAACTCAAGGCTACAGTGATGAAGTGAGTAAAAGATAAAATGCTAGCTCAAATTCATGATAGTTATAAAGGATCAAATTCATGAATTTTATGGGATCAAGATAAGGAACAACTAGATACCCTAGAGGAGAAAAAATTGTGGATTCTGAAATTTGAGGAGGATTCATGGAGGCTCAAGAGTAGGCAATCTGGATAAAATAAGGAGACATGAATACAAAGTTCTTCCACAAATTTGTAGACCAAAGAAAGAACAATAATGTTGTGTGGGACATAGTGGATCAACATGGACCTAAAATCTCCTCTCAGTAGGGGTTGGAGGTAGTTGTGGTAGATCATTTTGGGTCTTTATTTCAGAAACTTGAGGTAAATAATATTATTGCTCAATTGAAATTTATCCAATGCATGCCTAGTTTCTTCACTGCATCAAATGGGTAGGATATCAGGAGTCTTGTTTCATTGAAAGAAATTGAGAACATTCTGAAGATGGCAAAAGATAAGAGTCCAGGCCCCGACGGTTGGACTGTGGAATTTTTATTGACATTCTTTGATACCTTGGGACCTGATATTTTGTTGATGGTAGAAGAATCTAAAGTTATGGGTGCAGTCTTGGGGGCTATTAATGCTACATTTATCGCACTTATTTCGAAAAGTGCCTCTACAATCTCTTTTAATGACTATCGACCTATTTCTCTTTGCAATCTGATATATAAGATCATATATGAAGTGATAGCTAATCAAATCAAGCTAGGTTACTTGAGTGCATGTCTAAAGGACAATTTGGGTTTCTAAATCATAGACTAATCTTTGATGCTATAGGCGTAGCGCAGGAGTCCCTACACTCAATAAAGGTGAAGAAGTAGGGATCTATGATCCTCAAAATGGATCTAGTCAAAGGATATGATAAAGTTGATTGGACTTATCTAAGGCTAATTCTACTCCAAATTGGTTTAAGTATAGAGGTGATACACTGGATCATGGGATGCGTTACCTCTGCAAACTTTGTGGTGCTCATTAATGATTCACCTTCAAATTTCATTAAAAGTTATAGGGGTCTTGGGAAAGGATGTCCCTTGTCTCCTTTATTATTTCTTCTAGTAGTGGAAGGTTTAAGCAGATTAATTCTCTAGGCAAAGAGGGAAGGCAAGGTTAGAGGGGTAAGGATTTTAGCTCAACACCACATCACACATTTTTGTTTGTTGATGATGTGCTCCTTTTCAATATTGGATAGGAGGATGAGTGGAGAGCTTTTATGGATATTTTTAGTTTGTTCTATGCTTCCTTTGGGAATGGAGATCAACCCTTGGAAATCTAACATTCATTGGTATGAGACAGATGGGGCAATTTTAGATTAGGTTTAAAGGTTTTTGCCTTATTCAACACATTCCATTGAATGTGGTCTTAAGTATTTAGGCTTCTTTTTGAAGCCTAATAATTATCGGAAAGAGGACTGGTTGTGGCTTGTGAAGAAGATAGAAAAAAGAATTGACAACTGGCGGTTTAGATGGCTCACTTTGGGGGGAAGGTTGATCTTATTGAAATCTATTTTAAAAATACTCGTGTATTGACTTTCATTAGTTAAGGTTCCTTCTTTCACCCTTAATAAGATGAAACAAAAAATGATCAGTTTTTTGTGCATTGGCAGCAAATCCAAGGGGGATAAGATCTCAGTACTAAAGAAATTTGGGGGATGGGACTTAAAAAATATATTCTGATTCGGTCGAGGACTGGCTATGAAAAGCCTTTGGAGAGGTTTGACAAGGAAAGGTATTTGGAGTGAAATCACAATGGACAAATACCTAAAAAACAAGCCTTTGATTGAATGGATAAGGAAGGTCAACAAAAAAGGTCATTTAACATCCAATATGTGGAGTGGGTTGACAGTGGTTTATCCGGATTTGGGCTCTTGGTTAGCATGGAGTGTTGGAAACGATTATCAAGCGAAGTTGGGGGTGGACACCTTGATTGGTGGAGAAGGGACTTAAAAGTTGTTGATAGTTATGGTATGAGAGCTACAGAACAGTGGGCTTCTGATCCAAATGGGTATCGATGGCCACTCACCTATTCCATTAGCTCAAAAGGGTTTTTCCAATTTGACAGTTTTTTGGGTCAGAGGACTACCCCCGATGGATATTGGTTGCTACCCACCTATTCCATGAGCTCAAGACAATTTTTCTAGTTTGACAGTTTTTATGGATTTTTGTGTCCAAAACTTTTGGGGCTGTTTTGAGGCCCTAAATGATGTTTTTTGGTGACGCCATATCTCAATCATTGCCGAATTAAAAAGACTAGATAAGAGAAATGTGTACTTCTCGGGTAGACCTTTCCAATGGGCTACTGAGCACCCTAAATGGAGATCATATGCAAAAGTTATGCCCTAGAGAAGTTGGCACCTCAACTAACCACCTCAGGTCTTGCAAACCATTTTACTATTCATATCCTAGGGTTAGGTTTTTGATGTTTAGGGTTTTTGCTCACATGTTTATGATAAGAAGGCCCTTCAGCCTCCTTTTATAATCAGCTTGTGACGAATGAGCATAGCCACCATCTCTCTTCTTAGAAATATAGCTACCACCATTCTCGCTGCTTTTATTTTACGGTCAGTCTGTTCTGTTTCATTCATTTAAAAGAATACGAGTTTATTGTATCTAAGTTAGCCACCATGTTGAATTTTTAGCATTAGCAGGAATACTTTAAAATTTGCAGATTAACATATAACAAAAGACAAGTCCAGTAAATATATATATATAACAAGGAGAGGAAAAGTGGGGCAGTATATATATTATATATATATATATTAAAACTAAAGTAAACCATTTTTTTCAAACTATAAAACTCTTCCTTGTTATTCATAGATTAATCAAAGAGAACAAATACAAGCTTGACTGTCACAAAGATGACCAGAAAAAAGTCATATATGTCACATCAATCAATCAATAAAACATAAGGCGATCCTTCTCGTCCTTACACAGTCCAGAGGTCTAGACTATTACTAAACCAACCAGATAAGTGTTCAGGCCAGCTTCTACATCCTTATGCAACCCACGATCCAGACTACTACAGGATAAGTTCCAGTATACAGAGTCCAAACAAAAAGAAATCTTAGGACTCTCTCAAGAGTATTAACAGATCACTAGATCATCAAAAAAAGAACCAGCATGTATGAAGACTGTTTGGACTAAAAGAAAAAAACATAAGAAATACAAAAAACCCATCCTGCCACAACAGTAATATCCAGGAATACCATTATCCAGCTTGGTCCCACCTAAAAAGCCTGGAATGAACCCCTAGTGACCACCTACTTGTCCAAAACTTCTTCAAAAAACATAAGGCCCTCCAAGCATCCATTAGCTTTTTTGGAGAGGATGCCCGCTTCAGAATTGAATTGTCTAAATAATGGAGAGGAACTTTTCCTGTAGCTCCCTAATCCCGAGCTTTCAATGTTCCAATATGGCCCCCTGTAGGTTTGATTACCTTCCTTCCCATTCAGTGATTACTCTTGAATCTCCCACAACCTATAGTGATGAGATTCCCTTGAAAAGTGCAAATAACAAAACTCCCCACAGAACCAATAACTCAGCTCTTGTGTATGTGCCAGCTCCACACCCCATCCACATTGAGTACCTGTCAGTGTCGTTTACAAGAATGATCATTCCAGTGCCACACATCCCTCATTTGTGAGGCACCATCAAAGAATCCGACTGGTGTATGACCATGGAATGAGAGCATAGTAATGGTCTTCGGAATATTGACCCCAACAATCCCGTGAGTTTCAAAATACATCCCAATGATACTAGCAATAACCCTATAAGATTTGAAAGGAACTTCCTCAAAAAGTAACATGTCCCGGTGTCTCCAAACCCCCCAAATAAAGAGCAGAGGAAGGAAAGACTATTATCCAATGAGAACCAGAAAAAAAGGCTGTCATCAAAAGAACTTTGACCCCGGCTGTAAGTAATTCTGATTTTCTTAGAAACTTCATCCTAGACCTGTCATGTTAAAGCACAATGAACAAGTAGGTGGTCCACTGTTTCATAATATCTTTTACAAGAGAGGGAAACAAAAAGGTCCATAGTTTCCTCTCTTACAGTAATTATCCCCAATCAAAATCCTGTTCTCCAGAGCAAGCCAACAAAAACACTTCAATTTCATAGGGACATTCCATTTCCAGAGTTGTTGATGTCACCATTTAAAAAATGGCTCAATAAGAGAAAATGAAATGGCTTCATCAACCTGATTAGCACATACTTGACCAGATGATTCATTCCAAGACCACGCTATCTCATCATTCGAATCGGTGAGCCTGATTCTACAATGGCTCAAGATTTTTATATATCTGTCCCATCCAACAGCACAGTCATTTCCTAGATTTAAATCTTTCGTTCAAAACCAATATTGATTGCCTTCAAGTCTAGGATCATGCCTTTTTGCTTGGTACAAAAAATGAAGTTGATCCTGATTTATGTGAGAACAAAAGGAAAGAGCATATATATAATCACGTACACAGATATATTGCAAGGAGCCCTGATGGGTATCCCAACTAATCAAATTCTCCCAACCAAAGGCGGCCCTCTATCATGAGGTTGTGGGTTCGATTCTGCTTGTTTGGGTCCATCACGGTCAAGCCTACGCTTCTTGGAAGCCAATAGGTGGTTACCCCAATGCGGGTTGAGCTCCTAGCTTAGACCCATCTAAAAAACTATTGCAAGGAACACATTGATACACTTCTTGACAGCCAATAGGTGGTTCCCCCAATGCGGGTTGAGCACCTAACTTAGATCCATCTAAAAAAATATTGCAATGAACACATATTCTTAGCATGAATGAAACTCATAGTAGCTGCTTAGCATGTGAAGTCACAGTAAAAGGAGATTGTTGTTGTCTTCCTAGACCTTGGGATATTTTGTAGACTTAACATTTGACTAAGTGGCAGAGATGGCCACCAACATCTTCAGTCTGGAAGAGAAGCTTCAAGGTTCAGCTACCTACAATTCCTGGAAAGCTAGGCTTAGAGCTATCCTAGAGGAAAATGACCTTGATGATGTTGTGTTCAACACCATTGAAGAGCCAACATCTAATGCTGGCAGGACTACATTCAAGAAGGAGGTTAAGGCTAGAAGGATCATCTATGATTTTGTCAAAGAAACTTTGATGCCCAACATCACATCATTGAAGATGGCCAAAGAATGCTTTGACACCTTGACAAACTTGTATGAGAAGAAGGCTCCCATTCAGAAGAGAGTCTTGAAGAAAAATCTCCGAACATTGAAGATGAAGGATGAAGGGATTGGACCCTTCTTCACAAAGATTGCACAGGTAAGAGATCAACTTACTGCCATTGGTATTACTGTTGATGATGATGACCTTGTCCAGACTGTTGTGGTCAATGGTCTCCCAAGCTCTTGGGAAACATTCCTGGCATTTGTCAGTGGACGTGAGAATCAACCAAACTTTGAAAGACTTTGGCATGATTGCTTGGAAGAAGAGGGAAGGACTTCAGGCAAAGCATCTAAGGAAGGAAACTTTGCACTTGCAGCAAAGACAAAGGAGTTCAAGAAGCCCTCCCCTTAGCAAAATAAGGGAAATAAACCTTAAGGTAAGTTCTCTGATGTTTCAAAATTGGAATGCTATAATTGCAACAAGTTTGGGCACTTTGCCAAGGATTGCAGGCAGACAAAGAAGAAATTCAAAAGAAGATTTCAAGCTTCTGTCGCAGAAGAAGAAGAAGAAGAACCTAAGAAGAAGAAGAACACCAAGGCTAACAAAGAAGACAGACCTAGAAGAGAGTACTACTTGATCTCCTCTCTCTTTGGATCCATCACAGACATTGCTACCTCTTGGTTGGTGGATAGTGGTGCCTCTAGGCATATGACAGGTAACCATGGAGCTCT
>LPNX011124771.1:36920-75797 GCA_001517045.1 Pseudotsuga menziesii
CAGGTAGACACATCCGTATCTTGAGATCAGATATTGGAGGTGAGTATGAATCTAAAGAATTTGATGATTTTTTTCGAGAAGCAGGAATCAAGAAAGAGCTAACAGTACCGTACAACCCTCAGCAGAATGGGGTTGTAGAAAGGAAGAATAAAACGATTTGTGAAGCTGCAAAAGCCATGCTTACCGATCTAGACCTTCCTTTATCCTTGTGGGTGAGGCTACATGTACTGCTGTGTACATACAAAACAGAAGCGCTCATGCTATCTTGTGGTTGAAGACTCCAAAAGAAGTCTTCACCAAGAAGAAACTTGCAGTTGACCACATGAGGATATTTGGCACTCTAGTTTACATTCATGTGCCAAAGGAGAAAGGGGCCAAGCTTGAGCCTTCTGTTAAGAAAGGTATATTTGTCAGTTACAGTGACAACTCTAAGGCCTACCGCATCTATGTACCTAGACAGAGGTACATTGAAGTCAACAGAGATGTGATCTTCCATGAGGAAGTTGTGTTTTGTTAAACATAAGAGCTTTCAAAGGAAGATGAAGTACCTCCCCCTGAGATTCTAGATTCAGAAGTTCAGAGGGAGGAAGAGGAATTTGAGGATCAAATTTCAAATGCACCCGAGGATACTGAAAATCCACCAGAAGAACTACTTGAAGTTCCTCCTTCCAAAAGGAGACCTGCTTAGTACCGAGAAACAATACAAGAAGCCGAGAAGCATAAAGCTCCTCCTGGGACTTTCAGAGAAAGCATAAGACCACAAAAGTACTCTGGTCTTATGAGCCCACTCATTAATACAGAACCTTCCTCGTACGAAGATGCAGCAAGTCAACAGGTATGGGTTGATGCCATGATTGAAGAGTACATTTCAATCATGAAGAATGATGTGTGGGAAGTTGTTCCCAGACAAACAGGAAAGTCATTAGTGACATCCAGATGGCTTTACAAAATCAAGCATGCTGTTGATGGCAGTGTGGAGAAGTATAAAGCCATATTCGTAGCTCGTGGCTTCATTCAGAAAGAAGGCATTGACTATGATAAGACATTTGCTACTATTTCCAGGTATACTACCATCAGGACCATCATTTCTCTTGCTGTAGTATTCGGATGGAAGTTACATCAAGATGGATGTGGATTTAACTTTCCTCGATGGCAAGATTGATGAGGAAGTCTATATTGAAAAACCTGAAGGCTTTGTGACTCATGGGAATAAGACCCATGTGTGTAAACTAAAGAAATCCTTGTATGGACTGAAATAGGCTCCGAGAGTCTGGTATGCGAGGATGGATGGTTTTCTCCACGACTTGGGGTTTTCCAAAAGTACAATTGAATCCATCTTGTACTTTAAGGTTGTTCGTAATCATATCTTGATCCTTGTTCTATATGTGGATGACTTGTTTCTTACAGGTGAGGAACAATTGATAGAACAGTGTAAGAGGGATCTTACCTCTGAATTTGAAATGAAGGATCTCGGTTTGGTGCATTATTTCCTTGGCTTAGAGGTTTGGCAAAAGCCAGGCAAAATCTTCTTGACACAAGGGAAGTATGCAGTGGACATCTTGCAAAGATTTGGGATGCAGGATTGCAAGTCCATGAGCGTACCCATGACTACCAACTTGACAAAGTTACGTGACTCAACCACCAGTTCACAAAGTGTGGACTCTACTCTGTACAGACAACTTATTGGATCCTTGATGTATCTTGTACATATGAGACCAGTTATCTGTTATACAGTGAATGCTCCGAGTCAATTCATGTCCGATCCGAAGCACATACACTGGGTAGCTGCTAAACACGTACTCAAATATGTGCAAGGTACTATCACTTATGGGCTCAGGTATACTTCTAGCAATGGAGTATTATTAGCAGGATATGCTGATTTAGATTAGGCTGGCAGTGCAGTAGACCGGAAAAGCACCTCTGGTTACTGCTTCAGTATGGGATTTGCAATGGTCTCTTGGTCCAGCAGGAAGCAAGGTTCCATAGTCCAGAGTACAGCTGAGGCAGAGTATATCGCTGCAAGTGATGCCTGCAAGGAATCAGTTTGGCTCAGAAAATTTCTATCTGATCTGTTCCGTGGAAAGCTTGACTCAACGATCATCCATTGCGATAATAATCAGAATTGCATTAAGCTTTCGGAGAACCCGGTGTTTCATGACAGATCGAAACGCATTGAAATGAGTATCATTTCATCAGAGACCTATTACAAAGAGGTGTTATGAAGTTGCAGTACATTCGCACGGATGAACAGATCACAGATATCTTGACCAAGCCTCTGATAGCATCAAAGTTCGTGTACTTTCGTGACAAGCTTGGCATGGCAGAGAATGCCTCTCTCGCTGAGAGGGAGTGTTGATTTTTTTGAGTAGCATTGAGAGCCATTCTCTTAGGAGAATGGAGACATTTGGTTTGGGACCTGGATGTGGAACCAGTCCAGTATTGGGGGACTCAACCTTGAGTTGAGTGACCATTCTGTTGAAGGGGGATATCTAGTTGGGGACCAAGATATGGAACCAGTCCAGCACTGAGTTGAATGACCATTCTATTGAATGGTGACATCTAGTCTGGGACTAGGATGTGGAACTAGTCTAGCACCAGGGGACTCAGCCTAGAGCTGAGTGGCCATTCTTTGAATGGAGGAACCTGGTTAGTTACCAAGAATTTAACCTAGTCCGGGACTAGGGGCTCAGCCCGGGGCTAAGGGCCTTTCTCCAAGAGAATGGAGGTGCTTGGTCTGTTACTAAGTATTTGACCTTGTGTAAAATAAAAATTATGCAGCCTACGGCTGAGGCACCTGGTCTGTTACCCGGATTACACTATAAGCCCTAGACCGGGTCTGGGTATGTGGGTCACTCTGACCCTCAATCAGTGGGCTTTGTGATCTTCTCCAAGGCTTAGCTACCCTTGGTTAAGACACCTTAGTATTCGATCTTGGTGTCACAAAGAGTGTGAGATAAAATCATTAGTAATTCTCTCTGTTTATGATGATGTACTTTGAGTGGGGGCACTTGAAGAAGGCTAAAGCAAAAGTCTAAAATACATACGGACCCTTGGTACCACTAAGGTGTCAAAGTGAAAGTGCAAAAAGACCTTTAGTACCACTAAAGGTAAAAGTCAAAGTGATAAAATAATAAAATAATATTATTTTGTTCTTTTGAGTTTTGGTCCACTTATAGGTGACTCAAAGGCTATAAAAGAAGATCAATCCATTTCATTATTACACACTTGCTCCTACACTTGCAACTGCTCCAAGAAAAAGAATTCGTTGGTTCAAAGAAGAAGAAAGTTCATCTTGTGGTTATGCCCTAGCATGGATGAGTCTAGCAAGGGCATCCACTCTTGGTTTTGATAAACCCTAAACTAGGGTTTCATCTTTTTGTAGCAACTAGGGTTTAACCCTAAGTTCTTCCTTCCTCACGGTTGCCTCATTCTTCACCAACTCATGGGAAGGGTCTTTATTCTTTTCGGGCAGGCCACTATTTTCACGGGCAGGCTTCATCAGGTCATGAACTCCTCATCGAGAAGCCTCTACAGTCCATGGAAAACCCTCCTCCTCTTTGGGATGCCCTCTTCTTCTCTTGGACAGGTCATACAGACCCCCGAGCCACTAGCAAAGAACCTGTGAAGGGTTTCGGGTCTGTAGCAGACCCTCGGGTTGCTAGCAGACTGCTCGTAAGGGCATCAGGGTTTGTAGCAGACCCTTGGGCTGCTAACAAACAACCTGTGAGGGCTTTCAGGCAGCTAGCAGGAGCCACGGGCAGCATCCAAGAGCATAGGAAGGAGGCTTGGGCAGCAGGGAATCCAGGAAGGTAAAAACAGACTTTAGGCAGATAGAAAAAGGCACGGGCAGGATAACAGCGTATTTTGAGCAGCCTCTGTACAGATACGGGCAGCCTACATTCAGATCCGGGAAGCTTCTGTATAGGTCTGGGTAGGAGCAAGAAAATTAGGGTAGAAATCCCTAATTTGGTAAAAGTCTTAGTTTGACATTTTTTGTGTAAAATTATCTTCTGTACTTTGTGGATCTGTGGTACAAACTCATTAGTGTTTGAGAATTCATTGAAGAACTCAATCATCTTATTTACGAGATGAATTACTAATGCTTTTGGGGTTTTTGTCCTTTAAAGGATCCTTAGTGAAAAACTCTTGTGTTTAGTGTGTTGATGTGTTGATGATATTTACTGCACTTGTCATTTGCTATATGTTACTCTGCAAATTTTAAATTATTCATGCCAATGCTAAAAATTAAACATGATTGCATATGTAACTATTTTCTCTATACTTGATAATACATAGACACAAAACTCCCTTGCAAAATGGCTCCATGATCAGATTCAACAAACTGCTAGAAATTCTAGAAAAAGAACATTACCATAAGAGGTTCTTTACTATTTCCATCCTAAGGTAGAAAGGGAATTTCTTTTAGTGAACACTTTTTGCTTGTCGTGTCTTGGTATAAATTTCCGAAAAAGAACAGTCCCATAAGAGGTTCTTTACTATTTCCATCCTAGGGTCGAAAGGGAAAAATACATCTTAGAGACCACTTTTTACTAGTCGTGCCTTGGTATAAATTTCCAAGGCATGCGTTTTATAGAACAAACAGATTTGGAATGTGAATCTAGTACCTTATTTTGTGCCTTCAGCCTTGTGCATATAGTAATTCCTTTGGAAACCCTAACTTTTGTATCTCTTTGGATCTATGCTTTTCAATACTAATAAATCTTTGAAAAAAGAAACCTTTTTATGGCTTCCCCTCACCAATAAAATATTTTGATTATACGAAGGAAGTGTAACTCGTATATTAATTGAATACCATTTCTCTAAATATGCATGGGATGGTGTGAATATTATAATGCTATGGAAAGGGAACTAGAATGAAGAAACTGTCGAGGAACACTTGGTAAAATAGATAGACGATAACGAGGAGAGTAAGGATCCATCTCTTATGTCACTAGAGTGTGGACAATAAGGCTCACTAATAACAAATAAATATTTGGAGATATTTGTCTTTCCCCACACAAGTTTTTCATATGATGAAATGCACTAAAATAAATTGTAAAAGGTCGAGATATTTGTCTTTCCCCACACAAGTTTTTCATATGATGGAATACACTAAAAATTAATTGCAAAAGGTCATGGTTAAAGAGATGGAAGTTTTTCATATGATGAAATACACTAAAAATTAATTGCAAAAGGTCATGGTTAAAGAGATAGACGTAAATTATTGTGGTATCCATATAAAATAATGGTTTGAGGATTTATATTAATGCTAAAATTTAGAAACTTTGGCAAATCTTAATAATTTTTAAAATTCCAGAAATAAAATGTTAGAATGTTTTTGGAAAATATTAATTTCTAAAGCATTTTCTATAGTTTCTAAATCTTTTTTTGGTAATTTTTAATGTAAAACAATTTTATTCTATAGAATTTGGATGAATAATGTAAAAACAAAATGGAAAGTAATTAACTTCGGAGGAAAATACATGGAAAATTATCCCAATCCCCAAAAAATTAATTGAGCCATAGGTACCAGTTGTTAAATTTTATATTGTTGGAGCTGCTAAGGATAACTTAGTTTCATGTTGTGCAAGTGGTCTCATATTCCTGTCTAATACACTTTGCATTTCCTTTCTTTATAGACTGGACAATGGAACTAACTAAGAAGAAATCAAATCAATCTTTTTATTATTGGTGCTAGAAAATGAAAGGAGTGTGAAAGAGATCCTGGTCTTAGATTATTTTAAATTTGTAGTCAATTGGATAAATCAACGTTTTAGAAATAAATTTTTTAAAGATATAATTTTATATTTACATAAATGTATTTACAACAATATGTACAAAGATATTTGCATCCTCATCCTCAAAGAAACTAAAGTTATAAAGTTATGGTGGGAGGGTATATCCAAAGGAATTTACATTCTCTTCCTCAAAGAAACTAAAACAACATACAATCCGAACCGACATGAATTTGACACATTTGATAAGAGTAAAAGCAATGCGCAAATTTTTGAATGTTTGGTAGAGCATCACCAATCTTGATACATTAAATTTGATACTTTCTAATTTCAACTACAGTCCTTTCTTTTTTGGGACAACTTGACCAACATTGTACCTCAACCTCTCATTAGAGCACTATGACTACCTAGAGCAATGTGAATTCCTTGCATTATGAGTAGGAAGTCTTATGTTGAATTTCTTGCTCCATCAAAGCACCATGACTATATGAAGTAAGTAGTTGAAGAGAGAGAGTCAGCATGAGCTTCCTCACTCATAATGTAGGTCATTGGTTGTGACAGTAGTGCTCTTATAAACAATTAAAGCACAATGTTGATTGCGTCATTATACAAAATAAAAGTTATGTATAGTTGCCATTGTAACCCTCCTCCACAATTCCTTACATAATAAGTTCCTAGGTCTTGCCGTTGCTATCTTAGATAATTTTGGTGTGACTATCATTCATGATATTTGTAAAAACATATTTAATATCTCTTTTGTTATATCCCTTGTAAAAATATATCGATGTGCCTACTAACCTTAGTCGATTTGGTGGATATTCAACAACTGTGGAAACTTGCCCATCTTTTAGAAGATTTTCCGACGAGTATTGTTAAATGAATCATCAATTGTACGGAGTATGGACTGATGGCACATGTTTCTATGGGTAACACTTGTCCATATGGTTTAGTAGTAAATTGGGAAAAAATAGGTTCTAGAGAAGGGAGTAAATCAATCGTTTGGTCTCTGAGATGAGTCTGGTTTATCCCTTCTTCACTAATCCCAGTAAAATTCAGTGTGATCTCTGGTAATCCCATGTTATGCCGGCCCATGTCTACGCCCAGGTTGTGGTAGTGTTTCCTTGATACGAGATTGTTTCAGGATGTTATTCTCTGGTGGTTTTCCCAGTTTATTCATGTTAAGTGAACAATAGTTAAATGGTATGAGATTTTATTAAAAGTGAAGATTATCCCACGAATTGTACTCTTGGTTTCAAGGGTTTCTTTTATGTTTCGGAGTTCAACGTGAGCTATGCCTTCTTTGGAGGAATTTTCACTCTAGGTAAATTAATTTCCCAACTAGAAGTAGCTTGGGTTTCCATTATATCAATTCTCATTATTGCGGTCTGGGGTTGTATGACTGTCTGTTTGTAATTGCAAATGGAATAATTGTTTCTCCTTTGCACTATGGCATTGTTATCACATAATGTGTAGCTACCCACTAAAGGTATCCTATCTAGGATGGTAGAGGTGAGGTAGCTAACTGGTGACACCGCAAGGGCCTTGTCCACTAAAGGATGAAAGGTAGATGTCACACCGGATGGACTCTTGTCACTTTAGATCAATCCGAAGAATGATCAAGGGGGAGACCCTACTAGCTTATGAGGGATAGTGCACCTACTCAAGACCCTCTAAGGGTAAAAGCAATGGATACAAGAGGTGAATAATGAGTAAGTTGATTGAGATCTAGAAAGATAGAACTGGTAGGTGAGGTTAAGGCCAAGTTGGGAAGGATTAAGGTAATAAAAAATTGCCCATCTCGAAGAGAAATGTACCACAAAGAGTTTAATATTGTAGATCTAGATAGATCTAGCCTAAAGGAGAAATACCCTAATTAGATCCACCTAGGGTTTATGCAATAATGGACAAAGTGGCCCCAAGAGAGTAGATCGAGAGGTGATATGGCTAGATCTATATGCTTGAAGAGTAGACCTGGTGATTTTAAGTGGGTTTAAGCATACCCAACTGACATATATGAAAGATTGACCACAAGCCCAAGGAGGGTGTCGACCTAGAGGAGACTAGTGCCAGATCCAAGGGTAAATGGAGTCAGATTAATGCCAAACTTTAGATCTAGGGTTTAATTAATTATTCCTAAGTTCATCTTGATGGCCATCATCAAATAAGCACCCGATCTATCAGATCTACAAAACTAGGGTTTTGACAATTAGGGTTTTGTGTAATAATTTGATAAAAATATGGAAAACGATACTAGCCTTGTAGATCACACCTGAAATATACTTGCGTCCGCCTTGTATGTCGATGATCCTTCCACTTAGTTATAATTTCGAGCAAGATCTAGCATGAAATGAAAGCATTTTTCCCAATGAAGGTAGTGCGTCCCCTCTCCACCTGCAAAATACAAACTACCGAAGTGAGATTTGATTCACGGATGAAAAAGATAAGCAACACATATCATCTAAAGAGAAAAATCCAATGCACAAAGTAACAATTGATCACTCCCTAAAGATGAAATGATTCACAAGAAGAGATGATGCAAGTCGCCTCCACAATCTCCCCTCGAGCAAGTCGTTGCCCTGCGAAATATCAGTACATCCTCCACAAAGATATATCGTTTGCATGCAAGATCCACTGAAATGTCTAAGAAAGAGGCATAACAATCACATTCAAGAACATTCAAAAAGCTTCCAAGAGATTTCCAAAAGTTTTCTTGTATTCCAATATTTTCAGAGCCAAAAGTCCTTTTACAATGAGAGAGCATCTCAATAAATAGATCTCTCCGATACACAAAACCTAGATCCAAAATGATCAAGGGCCAAGATGAAAAGATACAATCACTCTACTCAACAGCTAAGATTATGCTCTCTCATTGTAAAAGGAATTTTGGCTTTGATACACAAAACCTATATCCAAAATGATCAAGGGACAAGATCAAAAGATACAATCACTCTACTCAATAGCTAAGATTAGCTGGATATCAAGTACATGGATCAACTCACTAATATAAGGGGGCACATCCACTAAAATGCCGAAGGAGGGGCGCACCACATGAAAAATGAACTAAATATAACATGGCACATGGTGGGGGCTAGGAGGTGACATAAATCCTTCTCTAGCATGTCTCTATGGCACAATCACAAGGTATAATCATCAAATATAACATAGAGTGTCAAAACCCCAAATTTTCACAAAAAATTTAAAATTTTGAAATAACATAAAATGCTGAGACAACAGTTTATTAACAGTTAACGGTTAGCAGAAAGAAAAGTAGTTAATAGATTAATTTGCATAAACTCAATTATGTTAACTCAACAGTTTTCTTATTACCACAATCTTAAGTTTAACTTGCGCATTAATTCTATATTTGGTTTACTAATGAGTTCTATTTATGATAGTAGGTGGAATCTGACTTTGAATTTCAGGGCTTACTTAGCATTTATGCTAACGCAGATGGAGTATTTGTTCTTACAGGTTTACAGGTATAAATGACCGAGTATCGTCTTTAAATTCATAAAGCATTCTGCAATATTTCTATTTGCAATTAATAAGCTTAGATTATAAGCTGCTGTAATCCAACCTACTTCCGTAAGGTAACACAGTTTGTTTTCTTCTGTTGCTATTGTAAACGAAGTTCAGATGATTGTATTTCTTCCTATAGAATATGTAGCGACAGTACTACTTCCTTTGGTTCTGAGCAGTTTCCTTTGTCTGCTTGATATTCTTTATTTTCAAAATGCATACCCTAGCAATTCTATATTACGATTCTTGTATTAGGTTCTATCTAAGAGCAACTTCCAGGGTTGGTGTTTTTCTTATCGAGCCAATCTTTTCATCTTATGTTAACCTTAGTAATTTGGTAAGAAGGTAAAACTATACTCCAAGTAATGAGGAATTGCCACAATTTCTAAGATAAGATCTCATGGATCTGTGTTAAGTAAAAGAGTTCATAGGAAAATCTTCTTACATTTTACTTTGCCATTACATAATTTGCTATCAAAACTTTTCTAGTTTCTAAGATTCTAAAAATGTTCATAAACTATTTGTTTATCGATATAAAAGGTTTTATTAGTGTTACATTTGCATAATACTTATGATCCTACCCAAATGACACTATGCAAATTACTCAAGTTGAATGCTGTGTAATCATTTACACCACCATGAAAGGAACTGGAACTAATAGATAGTTATTCTTACACTATTCACTAAATTGTTTATAAGACAATGATTTCATAATTATCTTAAAATACTATTGATACCAACTTAGTTATTACACAACCTATATCCCAATGATGATATTATTATATAAACTTTGATGAGTTGTAACCAATTAAAAAGGGGTTAATGCTCACATGTATACTATGCATATAACTAACGATAATGTTAAAATAACTTTGTAACATCTCCCCACGATACTCATAAGTATAACTTACTATGTAAACATAAACATAATCCTCACTAGCTTTTACTAGCGATATCTCATAACATTGGTTATTGATAAATTATATAAGGTTTTCTTTTGGGTTACAAGGCTTAAGGATTTTGTTATGTATGAAGTCAACGTTATAATAACGTTGCAAACCTACGCCAATAACGAGCCATGCACCAAGCGTTTAAACGATTAGAGTATGATTTGAAACCCATGCAAACTATAATGCTGTTTTGATGAAATCATTGGGTGAATAAATTGATTATTATGGAATGTAGGTGACTATGGAAAGTCGACCCACTGCATGATGATAATGTTGCGACCACGTGGAAGTTTCTTGGCCATGCACTGGTTGCATAAATAGTTTTTAATAGTTTTCAAACGACCTCTGACATTTGTGTTGGCCCCTTTGGGATGCTCTGCAAGCTCCCATGGCGGCTGTGAGTTGCAAATAGCTACAGAGACTCCAGTGCTAGCTTTTGTTGTGGCTTACTTCCTTGAGCTAGATTCTGTTGCTTGCCTTCTCTGTAATTTCTTTAACTTTGATGAGAGTTTTACTGCCTTCCTTGTATATGGCTTTACGACCGTTTGAAACTCCTTTTTGCTGCTCCTTCTGTTGTGGTTTGTCATTGGTGACAACTTGAGCTTATGGTGTGTGATTGCGAAGCTCCTTCATCGTAGGGTTGTAGTTTTCCTACTTATATGCTGGTAACAGTCCGACTCCATGCTTATTGACTTCTTCGCAGCCTTTGCTCAGGCTTACCCACACCTCTACTGATAGTTGTGAAAACACCGGAGTCCCATCGTCTCCATTCTCGACGAGAATGAGGGTTTGGCTCTTTTTAGTGTTGGTCGTGGTGTTACTGTTCGTCCGGGGCTCCATCGCTTTCACTTCCAGCTAAGGTGAGTAAAAAAATAATAAAGAGCTATTTGCTGTATATTGCTCTTTTCTGCATAAGGGTTTCTGATTTTCAAATAACTTGGGTTCTTTATAATGCAGGGTGGCTCATCTCCTAGGTTGATTGTCGTGCTGTATAATTGGCTCCACGATTCGTTCACGGTAAGCTTCGGTTTCGAATATGGATTCCCCTGCTTGTACAGACTCTTGCAGTTGGAAAATGTCTCGGCCGTTGCAACCAATAATGGGTTGCTGTCCTTCATTTTTTTTATAGTTTTTGTTTTGGTTAAAACCCTTGCTTGTCGCAAGGTGACTTCGGCTTAAAACTGAAATTTGTGAAGCTCTCCTCTCGTATTAGTGAAGAACTTATAGTTTGTTATCATTTGTTATTACTTGTGTATACTCCATATCTTAATATGTGTGCTTGGCTTCTAGCTGAGGTTTTGTACTCTGTTAATGTTTTGGCTTACATTTAGTCTTCGGGCTTGTTGATATAATGTAAATATCTTTAAGACAGTCTGTCTTGAACTTAAATTCGTTCTCCTTTATGTATTTGTATTTTTATCTTTGTGTAAATAAATTAAATTTTTCTTTAAATGTTTATTTGAAAATAATAAGTATATTGTTTATCTTAGGTTACTACTATAATGGATTTGCATAAATAAGAATACTGGGTAGTTTCTGCTTAGAAATATGAGCTAGGGTTTTTACCCTATTTAACCTTTAAGAAGATAATTTCTGTATTGTTATTTAATTATTTTTGGTTACTGTCAAAAGAATTTAAGATTATTTTGGTGGCTCAAGGAATTCCAGGTTAGGGTTTATGGAAATAATCTTTGTTTCTTTCTTTAAAGATTTCCTCACTTTGTTAAAAGAATTTTTGATTTATAAACGATATTGTTTATGTTAATAATATTATCTGCGAATACTATATTTTCTTAAGTTTGTATTAGCACATACACTTTATTAATAAAGACTGAGACCAGTCTATAATAGTTCAGTTTATTCAGTAGGATTATTTCTGTAAGCTTGCTAAAAAGTGAAATGAGGATTTTCAACCTTGTCATTACTCTTTTACATATATAATTTGTCTGTAAAAGTTAAAGGACAGTTCCTCGTTAATAATACTTAAAGCATAGGTTACTAATGTATTTTAGTTGTTTTGATTCTAAGTAAAAGAATACTGTGAGAGCTAAATAAGTTTTTTATTAAGATATTCCTTATCTTGAATTAATTTGTCTTTAGAATTTAATTAGGTTACCAATCCCTACTTAGGGTTCGAATAGTTGTAGGTTAAGTTAGCTATTGATATTAGTAAAAGATATAAACTAACAGAACCATATTTAAACCCTTACTTAACATAAATAAATAAGCATTATATCTGAGATGTTTCTATTTCCTCTATTTCAGGTTAGAAGTATAGTTTGTAAAAGAAAGTACTGTGTAATAGAATAACTTATCTACTTGAACACATTGCTATCAGTAAAATATTATGGCTATTTCTTTTCTAGCATTCTTATTACCATAGTCTGGTTTAAACAATAAACTTAACTAGGCAGATTAATATTCTTTTCAGAAAACAACTATCTATAGAATGAAATGATTCCAATACTTTGAAAAACATAAATAACTCGATTCATTTCAGATTTCTTTCCTATCCTTCATCTATTTTAAACTATACTGCCTGTGCTAGAGTACAGTTTGGTCCATTTCAGACGTGGAAAAACACAGGTAGGATTATTTTTCATCAAATACAGATTCAACATTTCAATTAATAAAGTATTATAATCTCTATCAGTTCACTACTAAACATATAAGCACTCCCTAATCATTCAATTTCTCATAGAAACTTTAAAACACAAAAATAAAAGACTGTAGAACCTGTTTTAAGTTGGACAACAATAGCGTTGGGAGGTCGTTCCTCCCTACCAACTTCTGGAGAGCGCTCAAACAACGACTTCTCAGGACCCCCGAGCCTGTTCCTGGTCTTCTTGGTTGAGAACTGGTGGAGCATGCAACAAGATACTAGTCGAATGACTTAGTACTAACTCTGCACTCAGCAGTAAGATCCTTCAGCTGAAAAGCTGTACTAGATCACTTTCTGCAGTTTACTTCTCAAACACCTTCCACAAATTCCCTTCCCAAAGAAATCCTTCGAAGTACATTCACTTGAATGGTTCTCTTCTTGGAATGAGCAGCCTTAGCTCTCTTCAATGGGTATTTTATTAAGATTGTCTAGGTTTTTTTGGGTTAATTGTCATTAATTGAGCCACCTGCTTTGATCCCACATTCTTGGGGGATCATGACCCCAAATGTAGGGAGGTTGCCACCTGCAACATTGAAAGTGTTTGAGGATGCTGCCATTTGTCTATTTGCTCTCCCCCTAGTCTTCTCCACCAACTTGACCAGTAAACACTCTTTTAACAACTCTCCCAACTTGTTGTCTCCACTTTTATTTATTTATAATTAAAATATTCAGAATTACATTCACACCCTTGACTTTGTTGAGTCATCATTTACAACTTAGCATAAAATTTAACATATTGTCCTGAAATAAAATCAAATATGATAATATATTTTTTTTACAAAATTGGGGCATGTGACATAGAGTGATCAAAATCACTAGGAAGTCCTCCTCAAAATACATAAAACAACGCCCCCAAAGTGGAGAATGCTAGGACGTGTGGACCCCATGAAGAGTGAAACTGATGCCGAAGGATGATGTTGACCCAAACAATGTTCTTTAGACCAATTCCATGCCATTTCCTTGCCTCAATTGCCCAAATCGATTTCTTTATTAGCCATTTTCCATCATCAAAGTATTGTGTCAGGAACATAAAACTGCTCATATCTCACCGATGACTAAAACTTGACGTCAATTGAATGCAAAAATGGACCCTTCGCCATTGCAATATGGTAATAACAACTGGATACACTCTAAGTGCCCCTTCGGGTGCCCTAGGAGATCCAACTATCAACTGCAAAGCATTTTATTTTGATTTTTCTGAGGGCAAATTGCTGCAAACTGATAAAATGACCCATACCTCCTCTGCAAGTGCCTGAAACTAAAAATTGGGCGCATTAATGGACTCAACATGTCCAAAACTACTAGGAATGAATACCCATACACCATGTCCATAAAAAATGTACGCCAGAGGCCCCATCCATGTAATAATAATAATAAAGCCTGTAAATGCTGATAATCATGAAAATGACACAAGCTATCATAATAAACCATCATCTGAAGCATAAATATGTCTAATGGACATTGATAGACCACAAATAATCATCATCCACAATCCTCGGTAAAAACTCATCCTGGACCTTGCTATTGACTTGGCCAAAATGGGTTGACCAGGTCAAGAATGATCAAAATGACGACCCAAATGCAAAACTCTGATACTGCAAAGTACAAAATGGATATGCATGCTCAATTATCTATGTTAGCAATTAGTCTCAAGTACAAGTGGCTTCTATTGGCGATTATAAGCACAATATATATAAATAATACATCTAGATCAAAGTAATTAGTCGCGCTAAACAAGAACCTATAGTGTATACTCATTTATAGATTTGGCCATTTTGCCAGTCAAGGGTGAAGGTGAATAAAACAAGGTAAGGCTATGGGAAAGACTTGACACTTAACACTGTAAGTATCTAGGCGGAAGGAAAAGGGGATCCACACAACACATAAGCTGGACTAGGTGAACAATAGGGAATGGCAGTGTCTCACAGATCGGTGGAATAATGCTAGACTACACTCTAGACAAGCAACCTTTTAAAGCAGTTATTTTCACAACAAGGATACTAGCTCACCTCCAAAGGAAGGTGCCCTGGAAAGACTTTTGGGCTTCCAGAAAATGACAAAGACATAACCCTGACCTGTCAGTCTCACCCTGTTGCTTTGTAGGGGAAAATGAGCGATACATTATATAATGAATGAGTGCTCATCCTCTAGCCATCAAATCATTTAAATTATTTATTTTGTTTAACTTGTCATCCTCCAAGAGCAGGTGCCTTGAATAGCCTTGTGGGCCTCAGATAATGATTCGGTATAAGTTCCATTTTTCGCCACCATCCATAGGTGCAATGGGGGGACCACCCTGTTTCCCTTTGGGGGAAAACAACCTCACATCATACAAAGGATTAGTGCTTGTCTCGTGGCAACTGGCCGGATTTATATTTCATTTGCAACGGTGTTTAAAAACACTTTTGTTTTGCTTTAGGCATCCATTTAGAATAAGCATTTAAGTTCCGATGCCTTAGTGTCTAAAGACACTTTTGGTAAGACTATTCGTGTTCAAGACCTAGAGGAAGACCATCTCTGTGATAAGAATCACACAAACCAACACCGAGACATAATTTAGACATGGAGACCTATTCCAACATAGAGGTGAAGGTGGGGGAAATACTAGATATCACTAGTCAAGTTACAAGTCAGGGTTAAACATAAAGAACAGAAGGCAACGAAAGGATGAAGACAGTCAAGATGGTGTTAAGGCTAGCAAGCTGTGTCCCCTAAAGGGAAATGACCAAATGCATACTACAAGTAGGGGGTGACCAACGAGTATACAAAATAATCTCTTGGACATAGCAACTAGATCACTTATACTTTAGATTTCAAAGAACCAATAAAATATTGGCGTATCGCCAACATACAACCATTATCAATCATGTCTCACTACTAAAATAGACAACAAAGCATAATCAAAATCCATATATCACCGGGGTCATATACGTGCTTCCTATCTGAACAATCTGAAGGGCATTGAAACACTACTGCTGCTGTACATCATGGGCACTGTCATAACTCTGCTTTGGGTCATGAAAATGGCTAACTTAGTCATCAATTATGGGGTCATGAGGCTCAGTCATGGCATGGAACTAACCAAACTGAAAGCTTTGGATCTACTTAAAGAGAGTGATCATCAACTGGAAGCTCATCGTCTGCTGATCTAAAAGTAAAGGACTGGCTCAAAAATATGCTCATGATTGCTCAAGAACAATGGCATCCCAGCTACTATATATGTGACAATATCTGGCTCCAACTGGGACAGGTGCTCTAAGGGAGAGAGCACATAAGAACCTCAAAAATATCTGGTTGGCAGCAACTCCCATCCATCATCGAACATGCACCCGACTAATTGCTCCATCTGCAACAAAACCTATTCCTGCACATCATGGAAACAATGCTACCAAGCAGTACATGTGGCATATTATATAAAATAAATTCTGGAAATAAAGTACTGAAATTTAAATACTGAAAGATAAATGCAGAAAATAATTCAGATTGAAGGCACTAATTGGTAGCTACGTGGTAAGATAAGTAATGCTTAATTTGGGATTAGACATGAATATATTACCCAGCGCCACAATAATGAGCAATCTCTAGTGAGGCTCCATCAAAACATCCTCTGCACCCCCTCCATAAAAACCGGAGGATTCCTATGATCACTGGGAATGTTAAATGCAATATCGACCTCTCACTATTAAATTCTAAAAAGGATTGGGGAGATTCAGTTTTGGTACCTTCATTTGAACTTTTTTGAGGATGGGGTCGGTGGAGATATCTCCTTTATAACGGTGACCTGAGACTTATGGGATCTATGATGTAGGTCAACTAGGGTGGCATGAAACTTTTGGATATTAGTATGCAATGATATGAGTAGTGACCATAGAAGCAAGACATCACACATGGGTGGTGAGAACTTAGTAGGCAATGACTTATGGCGAGCATTATCCACCACTCAGCGCAACATTTAATGTTGTGGCTGTGCGGTGATGCGTCAGATCCAACGGCGTACCACTACACAACCACAACATTAAATGCTGTGTTGTGTGGTGGATAATGTTCGCCATGCCTTATTTTACTATTTAGTAGCACTAGGAAGAGTATTGTTAACAACTAGGGTGTTTACATTAGTGCTTCTCTTCACCTGCCTCAATAATTGATTCATCCAGTCATAATATTAATTAGTGCTGAACAATAAGCACCCCGCTGGGGAGCATTTAATGCGTTGGAGGGGTGCATATAGACCTTCAGATGTGCTGAACAATAAGCACCCCGCTGGGGAGCATTTAATGCGTCGGAGGGGTGCATATAGACCGTCGGATGTGAGGGCACCTCACATCCGACGGTCTATATGCACCCCTCCGACGCATTAAATGCTCCCCAGCGGGGTGCTTATTGTTCGCTTAATTAGTAAGTTGTCTTCCATGTGGCACTTGCCCTACATGCAAATGGTCTCCTATTATGTTGTCTTACCTCCATCGTTAGATTGTATGGATTCTCCCAAAATCATGAGAGCATATGGCTCTTCCCAAAGTTTGTGGCATTTATATAAACTTCCATCGATGGCCAAGAGTGGTATAACTGCAGTGCCGAGTTATGTAAGTTTTGCATATTCTATAGGTGTTTTTTTAACAAACAACTTGTCTCTATGCAAAGAGCGCCCCACTTCGCTGAGATTAAAAGTTCAAACATTCATGAGGATAGGAAACTCGTGGATTAGTACTAGGGCTGGAACAGAGTGTAAGTACCATATTAAATCAAACTTTAATTTGCAAGTAGCTAGATCAGACAGTACGTGGTGGCAATTTTAAGTGTTTATTATTATTATTTTATATTTTATTATTGTGTTTTTCTCAAACAAATGTCACCTAAAACCTCACACCTCACCAGTGATTGTTATATTGCGAACATGGCATGGCATGGGCTAATAATATTGTTTTTACAGCTTAGCAAATATTTATTTAAAATTCATTTAAAATAATAATATAATTTTTTAAATTAAGAATTCTCAAGTTTTCCTAAAATTTTATAGTCTTGGGATGGCTCTTTTAAAAAGCCATTTTGTAGTATTTGAAACGCCTTTAAAGATCTCTAGACGAGAGGAGATGATACGATTCACAATTCAATTTCTTTTTTTTTCGCTAAATTTCCCAATTGAAACTTGTCTATAAATACAGATCTATGTTTTTGTAACTCTAGAAGTAAAGATAAAAAGGAATAAGCGAAGGGAAAGTAAAATTCATTAAATTAACAATATGGACAACACCTCACAAAAAGAGTTTGGTTTTACTTCATCGTCATTTAGGTTGAATGAACTTGTTTGCTTGATATCGGAGGCCTGGTTGTTATTTTTTGTTATAGTCATTTTGACTGTGGTTGCAATCTTTGTGTTGCCCTTTTGTGCTATCAATAAAATAGTGATTGGTGTTGATTATTCTATTGTGTTTCCTTTCGTTGTGTTGATTATTCTATTGTGCTATCGTTCTGTTGCCCTTCACAAATTAGAAGAAAAGTATATGATATTTAAAAAAAAATGTCCCAGTACTTTTTGCATTAAGAGCACATTTCCGTTATGCTGATGAAGGAAGAAAAATCTTCACAAATTAGAATAAGTATATGATATTTAAAGTTTTAAACAAATAATGTCCAAGTAGTTTTTGCATTAAGAGCACACTGAAAACTCCTTGCAATTAACATGAGTGTTCCTATGCTTGAAGGGAATCAAGGTTGAATGTGATGAATCATGAAATTATGATGCAAGTATTCACATGATTTGATTAAATATCTGATACTTTTATATTCTCTTATCTGAACTTTCATGCTTCCTTCATAAGAATATTTCTTCACCGTATAAGCAAAGACAATAAAACACTAGAATGTCAACATCATTGATATGACTTTTAAGCTTCATTGACACCTGTTCTTGGGAACACAATTAAGAGCAGTAGAAAGGATAGTAGAAAGGCCACAATTGTTGTAAGAAGCACAACCAAGATTAGTACAACCATAAAAAACAATCAACTATCCATATTGCCAGATTCTTCACCAGCAACAACAACAAGCAATCGGCCAGATTCTTCACTATGCTAACATTGTGCTCTTCTGCAGGAAGGAATTGGAATTGAACTCTTTGATAGATCTGGTAACAAGCATAAGGCCTATTGCAACACAGATACATCAATAACATCTAGAATTCAATAGAAAATGAGGAACTCCCATAATATCGTCTAGAATTGAATAGAAAGTCCCATTACTAAAAAAGGTAATGCTGTTGTTGATGTGCGGGCTAGAAAGTGGCACAAACTTTCCAAGGAGTGGCAATAGTGCAAATTCCCACAATAATAAGGTTTGATGTTCTTTCTCGGTATGAGACAAGCAAAAGAATCAGTAGTCTAATTTATGAGATCGAAAAACATCTAAAATTGGCCCCTTCAATACTCATACTTTTGCGTGTGGAGAAGCAGAGAGAAGGTGACCAAGCTTCAAGCAGTACTTCTGCATCCACCTCTCAAGCTCCAACCAGGACCTTTGAAGCCCTTATAGTTGGACAAGGGAAAGCCTTTGAGACATTAAAGAAGTTGGTGATCGATGCAAAGGTCAGTCCTGTCTTCTACACTAGTGTTGTTGGCAAGGGTGGATCCAGAAAACCTATGCTTCTCAAGATGGTCTTCAACTATCAAAAGGTGAGAGCTCTCTTTCATGATGGCTTGTTGCTTTGGCTCATTGTTTCAGAGTCTCCCACTTTTCAAGTTTTAGAAATGAGGCCTCTTTTCAAGATTTATAAATGAGGTATGACTCCCTTGTCAAATCAATGTAGCTATGCTAGTGAAGAAGCTTCAAAGCTAAGGTGTTGGGTGGTGCAGAAAAAGGTAGTGGTCATGGCGAGTGCAACGTATTCGTCATGACGAGCTTAGTGAAGGCAGTCGTGGCAAGTGTAGCGAAGGCACTGTAGACATTAAACCAAATTCACAAATGCCAAATATAATACTAATAAAAAGATCATTGCCTCAATACGAGGCTAAATAAAGCCTTCAAGGTAATTGATTGGGAAGAGGCTAAACGTATGATGATTTCACTTTTTCGGCGGTTTTGAGTTGGAATTCCGCGCATTTTTTCCTCTGAATTCAATTTTTTCCAAAACTCAAATTGTTTTTTAGTGCAGAAATAGATTCAACACTCTCAAAAACCTTTAGGGTACTCCAATTATGCAAGTTTGACAACTATTATCTGGAATTTCAAAAATTTATTGCCATATTTTGTCAAAAACTAGTTGGAAAAGAGAAAAATAGGGGAAAACGTCGTTTGTTTGGACTATATGAATTGATTGGTCCAAGGGCAATTTCCTAAAATATTAAAAAGATCATTGCCCGATATAAGTCTTAGAACGGTGTAGACGCTGTCAAACTAAATCCACATATACCAAATATAATACCTATAAAAAGATCATTGCATTGTCCAAAGGCAATTTCCTAAAATAATAAAAAGATCATTGCCCGATATGTTGTAGAACGGTGTAGACGCTGTCAAACTAAATCCACATATACCAAATATAATACTAATAAAAAGATCATTGCATTGTCCAAAGGCAATTTCCTAAAATAATAAAAAGATCAGTCCATTGAATGTAGCTTGGATGGTTGGGTACACCCTCCCCACTCAGGTTCAATTCTTGTAAGTGACATGATGCTCTTGTTGAGCCCCTATGTAATGATTGAGTGGATTATGTAAATATGGCCATACCTTGATTCTCTGGGATAACAGGTTTTGGCATATTTCCTGGAGGATGTACCCCTCTAACAAACAATAAACCACCATTTAAAATAAAATGAAAAGATCATTGCCTGATATGAATCATAGAGTGGTGTAGACGTTGCCAAACCAAATCCACAAATACGAAATATAATACTAATAAAAAATTATTGCCTCGATGTGGCCAAATAAGGCCTCTAAGGTATTGATTTGTTATGTAAGATTGAATAACTCTTGAATGTTGATTGAAATTGTCAATGATTCCAACATGTTGATTGAAATTGTCATTGATGCCAACATGGGACTTACAGTCGCCCCACAAGTAGTCATTGATGCCACCAACTCCCTCTTGCACCTCTTGCAATGCAGAGGTATGAATGATCTCGGTACCCTTACACCTATTGCCTTGGATCCCTTACAAAGATGGGTTATGCCCTGGAGCACCTTGTGAAGTCCTGCAAGGTCCATATACCCACAAGGTTGGATCTTGGAGCCACCACCTTGTTGATGATGTTGAAGACCCTGCTAATGATGTTGAAAACCCTGGAGGTGTTGCTAAAGCCCTTGTGGACGATGGAGAAGTCCTTGATGGGTTGAAGAAGCATTAATGACCCATTCTGTGGTCATTTATGCTTCATGGTACCCTAGGAGAAGGCTTGGCAACCCCACAGCACGTAGCATGATGGATCTTGACCCTTGGAGGTCCTCTTGTGTGGTTGAGGTGGTTGAAGAAGCCCATGAAACATCTTGCATGGTGAAGAAGTCTTTGGACCCACACTTGATGGTTTAATGGTCCTTGAACCCTTGAAGGAGATGATGTGGTCATTTGTAGGTTGATGGGGTCTTAAGAACCCTTGGAGATGGTCCTAGGGCATGAGAAAGACTTGGCACCCCCACAAATGATGGTTTTATGATACTGCAACCTTGAAGGAGGGGTGAAGATGTTGTGGGGTATTGAAACCCTTGAAAATGGTTTGTACCTTTTGGGTTTGGTGGCATGTCCTTGGTTCCTTGATGAAGCCCTAGTGGCTTAATGTAACTCTTAAATGGTAAAGTTGACCATAATAAGGTGGAGCACACCCTTAAATATGGTAACCTTGAAGGTTTTTGAACAAACACTAAAACCGTTCTCAAGTGGTAAGGTTGAGTCTTTAAGGAAGTGGTGGTGACAAAACTTAAAAAAAATACAAAATAATAAAAAAACTTATCTCTCCTTGACGTAGCCCTCAAGTTAAGGATATGGTCAACAATGGAAGAGCATGTAAACACATTCACCTTAACCCACAAGTTGGCCCCTTTAGGAAGACTTGTATTACTTGAAATTTAATTTTTATTACAAAGTCGACTCCAAATTAAATTAAAAATAAATTTATCTTTTCATGACATGTCGGCTAATAAAACTTATGGAAATGTGTATAAATAAGAGCAAAACACTCTCATTTTGTAGTGTGAATTTTGTGGAGCTTCGATATTTTTCAACTGAGGCAACAACAACAGAGTTAAAACAGTGTACAATCCCGAATTTGTGGAGGAGAAACAGTCCCAAATTTGCACAGACCCGAATTTTGGAGAAGGATAATATTTTTTGCGTTAATTAATGACTGGTGTTGGAGGACTTTCCACACCGAAACAGTCCCGAATTTCTTGAAGTATTCTACTGCTATACACAATCATCAACAGTCCAAATTTTGACTCTTTCGCAGCCTACAGTGCAAGATATACAGTCATAATGAAGGTGATAGTCTGAATATGAATTCATCTACAACAGAGTACGAACCTTTCCTCAAGTCTTCTACAACATACACGGTCCGAATTTTAGCAAAGTCAACTGAGGCAACAACCTTCTAGAAGTCTGGATAAAAAGGGTGACTGTACAAGCATAACTTGGTCTGCAAAAATATGATGTACAGTAACACATTGACATGATAACATGATGATGTGACAAGGCTGGTGACTTTGATATGAACAACAGACATACACCGAGTTTTGACATGCACAGACAAAGGTAAGATCATTGCACTCTGTGATGATGATGCTGATACTCTTGATGATGAGGCATACCTGTTCACACTTGATGATGATGCATATCTGATGGATGATGATGATGCATGCTACTCTACACACTATACACTCTATGATAATGAAGTATGCCATGATGCGATGATGCACACTATGATGATGTGATAATAATGCATTCCTACACACTATGATGCATACACCTTATGATGTTGATGCATACTCCATGAAGGTGTATCCTTTGATGATTTGATGTATAAACAAGCAGTGCACTTGAGAAGACCCTTTGTTTGTGCAACATTGATGTGAGCATGATGTATGTGAATTGACTACTGTTGTGATTTGGCATGAAGTTGAAGTCCTGCACAAGCAACATTGAACTGGGTACTTGTTGAATGAGTTTAGCAGAGACAAGCTGATGGCTGCAGCTGAGTGACAAATTAATAAGCAGAGGTTTATTGTGTGCAGACCTTGATAACAAATGCAAATCTTAATGACATATGTAGACCTCAGTAACATATGCAGACCTCAATGACATCTACAACAGTATGACATGATACCTTCAGCAGAAGACTTGATGACGATGATGTATGCACAATGCATACTCTATGATGATGTTACAGACCTTGTTGATGATCTTGATCAGTGTTACCAACATCGGCCGAGAAATCGCTGATGTCTGAGAAATCGCGAGTTTTCCAGCTCGGCGATTTTTTCTCAAAAAATCGCTGAAAAAATCGAGGCAATTTTTTCCCGAGATTTTCCCGAATTTTTTTCCGATTTATCCCGAGATATTGCCGATTTTTTCGGGGTGATCTTTTCTAGAGATTTTGTCGATTTTTTCCCGAAAAATCGCCGAAAAAATCAAGGCGATTTTTTCCCGAGATTTTGTCGATTTTTTTCCGATTTATCCCGAGATATTGCCGATTTTTTCGAGGTGATCTTTTCCCGAGATTTTGCCGATTTTTTCCCAATTCATCTTGAGATATTGCCTATTTTTTCCCAATTTATCTCAAGATATTGCTGATTTTTTCCCGATTTTTTCTAAAGGTGAAATTGAATGTTTTTGTATTTTTTTAAGTTTGCCGATTTATTGCTGATGTTTGCCGATATGTTGCCGAGATATCCCGAAACGATGTTTCCTGGACCCTGTTGATTTTTTCGACGCGCCAATGTTTGCAACACTGATCTTGATACCTTGTTGACATGTTCAGACCTTGATGTTTGACAGACCTTGATGATAATGATGATGCATACTTACTGATACTCTTAATGATGATGGTGATATGTACATGAGCAGATGACCAACAATATTGATGAGTAGTTTGACAAGCAGAGACTGATGAGCAGAGATTGACCAGCTTGACCATTAGTGTTGATGAACAGACGTTGATGAGCAGAAGTGATTGAGCAACAGATTTATGACAATCAGAGATTGGCATCAAGCTTGCAAGTAGAATCTTGCACTTGAGGATTAAACTCCTCAACCCTTTCTTAGTTGGAGCTAAGAAACCTAGGAATAAAAAAGTTGGGTCTTGTTATGAGAGTTGGTGCTCTTTTTATCAGTTGGTGTTGATTGTAATCGAGAAGATTGAAGTCTTCCATTACATAAATAAAGATTAAGATTACATATATTCTTGTGTCTCTCTTGATGTGATTATTGTGCTTATGACTCATGATTAATTTGGATGATGCATATGATGATGTAATTTATAGCATAATGCTTGATATACTTTGATTGATTAATTGAAGGTAAAAATGTTTAAATTGCTCACACACCGATTCACCTCCTCTTTTCAATGTGGCCATTGTGTCTAACACTAAATTCATTTTATTCCATGGCAGAAGTCTTTATTTATAGATTCCATATGGTGGTTTCTCTTCATCTTCCAACCAACCTTTTCATCTTCGACAAAATTAACATATCACATATGATATTACAACCACTTTATGAACAATCACTATTTCCAACTTAAAAGACTTCTACCTATCTCTACTACAAGCAAACCAAAAGGATCCAAAAGCCTAATAAAATACCTTGTAAACTCTGGAGTATAAAGAAGAGCCCCTGGGGAGAGGAGAAGACTCGGGAGGATAAGAGATCCTGTGACCACGTGACTTCATATTCACAATAATTTACAAATCTATGGAACCATAATTAGAGGATTAGGTTTCCAACATTCCCCCTCTTAATCCGAAGGGACCTTTGTGAGTCCGAGCATGGTTCTAAATCTTTCAAACTTTGCTCATCCAAGTGCTTTGGTTAAGATGTTGACAATTTGCTCATTTGTGGAACAATGTCGTAAATGAAATGTCTTGGCCTCTACATGATGTCGAATCAAATGGCAGTTGGTGTTGATGTGCTTGATTCGATCATGGAATTTGGGGTTCTTGGCCAACTTGATTGCAAAAGTGTTGTTGATCAATAAGGGAGCTTGCTTCTCCTGCAAATCTTCAAGTATATTCCTGAGCCACATAATCTCTTTTGTTGCTTCTACAGCTGCCACATATTCTACTTCTGATGTCGAATCTGCTGGAACTGATTGTTTGCGTGATCTCCAGAAAATAGATGTTGATCCAAGACTCATTGTATATCCAATAGTGGATACTCCTATCTCTTTTTCACCATCAAAGTTTGAATCAATGTACCCAATGAGTTTGACATCTTCTACCTTAGTGTACTTAATTCCAAAGTCTTGAGTCCCCTTCAAGTTCCTTAGAACTCTATTTGCTGCAGACCAATGTCCTTCACAAGGTTTGTGCATGAATCAAGAAAGAACGCCAACAACATAAGAATTATCTGGTCTGGTAAGGTAGATAAGGCTTCCTACAAGCTGTCGGTACTTGGTTGCATCCTCAAATTCTTTTCCTTCACTTGATGTGAGCTTCAACTTTTGTTCCATTAGAGTTGAGAGAGGGTTGTATTATGTCATGTAAAATCTGTTCAACAATTCTCCAACATACTTTTTTCTGAGATATGAATATGTACTTAGGATGTTGAGTTACTTCAATTCCGAAGTAGTAATGAAGATGTCACATATTACTCATTTCAAAACATTTCCTCAAATCTTTCTTTATGGATGCTATATAATCTTCATTGTTCCCTGTCATAAAAAAGTCATCTACATATACCACAAGAAATACAATAGATCTTCCAAATTTCTTCACAAACAATGTTGCATTATCAAGATTATAATGCTTGAAATTTAAGACTATGCTCGGCTAGCTTTTCATACCATGTTCGTGGTGCTTGTTTTAGGCCATACAAGGATTTGACAAGTTTGCATACCTTGTGTTCCTTTCCCTTCACAACAAAACCTTCTGGTTGAGACACAGACATTTTTTTTCAAGTCTCCATTCAAGAACGCTGTTTTTACATCCATCTAGTGGCATTTCCACCCATTTTGTGTTGCCATTGAATTTTTTTTAAGAACCCCAACCCGGTTTCAATTTCAGTGCACCATATGGTTTAAATTCCCAAATCCCATCGTGCATGTACATTAAAAACTTAAAATTTTAACTGAAAACATGAAACACATGAGATTTCTTTTCAACTTTTGAACTCTGAAAATTTATAACAGCCTTAAACTCTTACTCAAAAATTTAAATTCAGCCACACACTTGAAAATTAAATGCACAGATTTTTGGTCAAAGTGACCTAGGAAAAACCCCGAAGGGAAAACTTGTACTTGAGAGAGATTTTATTTCTTTAGGCAAAATTTACAAAAATAAAACAGCAGTACTTATCTCTCTTCTCGAAACATGTGCCAATATCTTATTGACAAAACCTGCTGTACGGATGCCTCGAAATTTGTGTTATACGACTCCACACATGTGGCTGTATGGACCTCGATTTTTGTGTTGTTTATGCCTGCTGTAAAGACAACAATTAATGTTGTACTTCCTCAATTTCTTTGCTGCATTGTCACCTCGAAATTCGTGCCCTCTCACCTCAAAATTCGTGTTGTATAACTGTCTCAAAATCTGGGCTACATGGGCTGCATTTAATGTTGTACGGTCGCTGCAATTAATGATGTACGATCATCTCTGGATTTGTGCCAATTAGCTGGTACAAAATCCTCTAAATCTGTGCCCTTCTCCTCTTCCTGAATTTTGGAAATTTTTGCAAGGGTTTACTCTCTGAAATTTCTCATGCTCCTCCTTCAAATTTCTTTCTTGTGAAAGTGAACAATGAATTCCCTTTGCTTTTTCCAAGCCCTTTTTGTTTGATTAAATTCCACTTTGAGATCAATGAGATCAATGGCTTAGATTAAAAGCCAACTAAATAAATCTAGGGCCCATCTCATTTCCTCATTAAAAATCACTTTTAATTAATTAACTGAGAATTTAATGCACACCCGCATTAAAAAGGCCACTTTATAAAAAGTCATTCTCAGCTTTTTAATTAGGGTAGGGACCACTTTTTAAAGTGTCCTTGTCCACCCCAAGGCATGAGTGAACAAACACTTCCTTGTTGTATAAATTCAATAGCCTTGGAGAGTAAAGTGCGGATTGTAACCCATTTTACTGTGGGGGAGAATGTTTCTTCATTGTCAATTCCTTCTTTTTGTGCATAGCCTTTTTCCACAAGCCTTGCTTTATGTTTGTTGAGCCATATGATTTGTATTTGTTCTTGTATACCCACTTGTAACCAATTGGTTTAGTTCCAACTGGAGGGTCAACCAACTTCCAAGTTCCATTCTTTATGAGTGCATCATATGCATTTTGCATAGCTTCTTTCCATTCATCACATGCATTAGCTTCTATAAGGGAAGTTGGAAGTTGGTTGAAAGTCAACATATAAATTCAATTCACAATCTAATGAGACATCCATGTCATCACCTAAGTTATCTGCTTCTCCTCCATCATCTTATCTTGTTGAGTTTCTTGTTTCTGTCTTTCCAACCTCTTCTGAATGGACACTTTCAAGTATCTTTATGGCCCATTTTGGAATCTTCTTTGATGGTCCAAGTTGATCAGCTGGAGGTGCTACATTCTCTTCAAGGTTCAAGCTTCCAATCCTCTCAATAGCATCATCCAGTTCAGGTGAAGTGGTGGGAACTTCTTCTTCATGAGTTTCTTCATGAGGGGGTGTTAGTGGTTCAAAAGGAAATTCCAAAGATTGATTATGATCCAATATCGGGATTCCTCCTTCAAGGTTTGGAATTTCATTATCAAATTCACAATGTATTTAGATGGGAAATTCTCTCCAGACGATCAAGCTGTCTTTCAATAGAATTGTCATTTTTATTAGTTTCAAGAAAAATGACATCTCTGGAAACAACATATTTCTTGTCTACCTCATCATAAAGACGGTATGCCTTGGAAGTGTATGAATACCCGAAGAAAATGCGACTTCATATTCTAGTGCCAAGTTTGCCACTCTTTGCTCCTTTGGTATCAAGGCATAATAAGTGGAAACCAAAAACTTTGAGATGCCTAACCGAAGGAAGGTGGCCAAACCACATTTCATGTGGAGTCTTGTCTTCAGTAGCATGAGATGGACTTCTATTTCTCAAATATGTTGCACATACTACTGCATCGCCCCAAAACCATCAGTTTCACATTCTTGAAAAATATCATTGATCTTTGATCTTTGCCATATTGATTAATGTTCTATTCATCCTTTCTGCTGCTACATTTTTTTGAGGATTATAAGGAACTGAATGTTGATGTGTAATTGCATGTTTGGAAAGATAGTCTTCAAATTCATTAGAGATGTATTCTTTCCCATTATCAGAACGAAATGTACCAATACGTGCTTGTGCTTGATTCTCTATCCTTGCAGGAAAGTTCTTGAATGTTCGAAATGCTTTAGACTTTGTCTTCAATAAATATACCCAACACATTCTTGAATAATCATCAACAAAGGTCACGAGGTACTTATTACCATTTGCATAAGGAATTGGCATGGGCCACATAAGTCAGAATGAATCAGTTCTAACTTTCTACATGCTCTGAATTTATACTTCGAGAAGGTTGCTTACTATGTTTTCCTAGTATGCATGCATCACATTTGTTTCTTGGTTAGGAATAGTAGGCAAACCATATACACCATTCTTTCTTAACAAACGAAGACTGTTATAATTCAAGTGACCACATCTTGCATGCTGCAATAAACTGGATGACAAATTACCTTCTTCAAGCTTGAGACATATAGGCAAAGTTTTGAATTATTGTAGAACAACCCTTCAACTTCACCATCTTTCCATCTTCATACCTGATCATGATGACCTTGTTGTTAGAGGACTTCCTTATCTCTACAATTCCATCAAACATGTGGATGGAATGGCCATATTGCCGAATCTACACCAAGGACAACAAACTTCTTTAAGACAAGATCAGGAAACCAGGCAACTTTAGTTTGATTTAACCAATTCCCATTGGTTTGAGGCTAGATTTGTCTGCAAAGTATACTATGTCATTTTCAATGTCATTCAGTTCTTCAAGATAATCTTTTCTAAAATTCATATGAGAAGTTTCACCAATATCAAGCAACCAACAATCTTTGTAAGATGAAAGAGAAGTTAGTTCATTAATAACAAGATCACAGTGTGCAATTATACAATGAGCTGAATCAGGGGCTTTACTAGCCTCTGGATTCTTATTTTTGTCTTCTTTATTCCGATTGTGTCTTCCTTGGATGGACTCCCAAGGAGGCCAACACCAATCTACTTCATGTCCATTCTTTCCACAATGTTTGCACTTCAGATCTGATCTTTTGTTTGAGTTGTTTCTGCCCCGTCTGCCTTTGAAATTTCTTCTTCCTCGTCCTCTCTTGTTGCTATCTCTATTGGAGGTGTCTTTGGGTTGATTCTTTGCTTTTTGGACAAAGCAAAGGGATTCTCTAGCAGGCTCGCTGGATTTCTTTCCAAAGACTTTTTCTCTGTCTGCAATCTTTTCTAACAAGGTGTCATAGGTGAGGCCTTTGAACTTGTCGCTTTCTTGTAGGGACTCAAGGTAGTTGGAGTGAGTTGAATACATCGACTTTACAAATGATGCAAGTGGAAGGCTAGGTTTCATGCCAGATGCTTGGATTTTATGCATGATTGCTCTGATCTTAGATGCAACCAACATAGAATCATTGTATTTCACTTCTAGACTAAACAATTTTAACATTAATTGAATTATCTCCATCTCAGAGTGCGAGTCATACAAATCTTTTATTGTCTTTAATGCTCAAAACAAGATTTTGCATGTAAAATATGTTGTCTCACCTCTTCACTAACAGTGGTAGTGATCATAGTTAAAGCTTTCTTGTCTTTGGACTTCCAAACAACAAGTTCTTTCTCTGATGTAGGAGGTTTTGGATCAATGGTTATGACTGTATCTAATGGTTATCACTATATCTGTCTTTGTCAAAATAGTCTTTCCTTCACAAATCCTGTCCCAAAGGTCATTGTAGTTAAAGGTTGATTTTATCTTTCTTAACCATTTTGGATATGTGCCCTTGCCAGTGAGGACAACACCAATAATAGATGCCAAAGAGTGCATCTCTAATCTGGAACCTGTAACTTACATAATGCTTTTAAAAAACTATAGGATACGGATTTGAGTTTCCGTTTCTTCACAAGTTACAAAATGATTCTGCAACCTTATCAAAAACAATTCTGCAGCCATATGTAATTTATTCTAGAGTGTTGTTACATTACATTTCAAGTCTTCTTGATAATACATCAACAAAGTATAATATATCAATACAATTTCTTACAACACTATCAAGTTGAATGAGTTTGTAGCACTTCTTTGTAATGTCCTCTTTTGCTTAGGCATTGAGGACCAACTCGCTAACCTATGTGATTCCTATAAGTTCGAGCGGGTACTGACAGTCAAGGAATCAATCGAAGACTGATGCCATATATAGAAGATCTAGGGCATCAATATTATATCACCATTGGGTCGAAGAGGGCCACTAAAGCCAAAGGCCACCTACATGCATGACATGCTTTACCAGCTCCAAGGGGGCACCGTACCTATCCTTGCTTCCGCCGATCGTACTCCTTTCCTATAAATTAACCCTAACATATACAACTCCCATACAGGGCGAAACCCAATGTAGGAACAGGTTATAAAAGACGCATAGAAGAGCGCTCTATAAACTCACAACTAAGATCACCTTCTCTACTTAATTATAGGTCCACTTTACTTGCTACAGGGGAAAGGGAAGGGATATCACTATCACTGTCATGCGAGCATTATTTAATGATGCATGCACCCGATTAAGTCTCCATGTGCATGCATGCAAGTCAACTGCAAATTAGAAGATAAAGTGACCTAATTATGTCAAAAGTTAGGGTTTTCGCAGTTGAGAGTTATAAAAGAAAGATAAAGTGAATGGAGAAGTCACTTATGTGATAATTGATTTGTGGAGTCGAATTGGAGAGCTTGGCGAGCTAAGTTGGGGTTGAGCGCATGCTCAGCTAACTGGTGTATTTCGGCAGCGAAATCTATCTGCTCTAGTTCATCATCAGGTTGGATCATCCAGGTTCAGCACTAGTTCATCATTAGGTTACATTCAACAGTTATTCCGGGAGGTTGATTATTCATCTAGCTAGAGGGTTTGACCGTCACATCGTGTCACCGTGATTAGAGACAAAGCAATTCGTTTTCCTACCTACAGGGTTCAGAACTTTCGCATGTTGCTTCCATCATCATCAGAGGGGTATTATAACCCTAGTGCACATCATCCGGGCTTCCAGCAGCAGCTTAATTATTGTTCTGGAGCTTATATAGTTTGAGAGGAGCGCGCATTCACCTGTGGAGGATGATTTGGTGTATCTCCTTATTCCTCCGACAGAATCCTTGCATGCTGGGACCAGTCTCTTCACCATCAGCTGATCTATATATTGGTATGTACATGCATTGATTTCTCTTATTTTATAGCATCTCAGTATTTTTCTAGGGCACATATTTACATGCAACTGCATGCGTGCAAAGTTCGGGGTTTGCTTTCCTATTTGATTAAGGAGTAAGTCTATTAGCCATCTACAGTATACACATAAACAGGAAAATATCAGTTTGGGATATTACAGTGGTATCAGAGCTATTTTCCTTGCCAGCTGTGGGCATGCAAAAATTATAAATGAATCCAGGAGACCCATACAACATTACTCACAGGAGACAGAGGTATAGAGACAAAGAAGAGGAGTTAGAGGACATAGATTTGGGGAACAGAGAGTATCAGTTTGAAAAAGGCAAAGAAACAATGGTCGATGATGATAAAATAGCTTTCAATAGTCTCATATCAGCCACAAAAGAACTCACCATTGGGCAAAAAGAAATGATGAGCACCTTCAGGCAAATGACTGAGAAGAATGGGCCCACCCCACACAGTCCCTTATTTCCCAACAATGATAGGGTATCCACCAGCAGTAGTAGGGAGCACTTACATACCAACATGCAGAGCCATCCCCATATATACAAGCCTTTCCGACCTACCATGCCTCAATTCTTAGATAGTCCAGCTGTAGTGCCTCTAGCACAAGCAGAACCAGAAGAACCCATGAGTGCCTATCTGAGAGAATATAGGGCTTTAGGAGAGGACTTCCATTCAGCCACGACCTTCACTGACTTCTGCCACTTTAAAAGTAAGAACAAACCCAAAGCTTACAATAGGCCATTCACCCAGAACTATGAGTTACAGTGCACCGTAGGGAAACTGACTATCCCTACCTTTGAGGGCACCCTGGGTGGCCCAGCTAAGAATTGGGTGCAGAAGTTGGATACATACTTCCAGCTCAACCCCATGATTGAGACAGATGCCATTAAATTGGCTACTTTGCATTTGGACGAAGAAGCACATGAGTGGTGGTACCACGGGTTAGTGACACTGGGTCACAACACCATCACCTCATACACAGATTTAACACAGAGGCTCATTGAGTGGTTTGATCGGAAGGATCCGGAGGTACACTTTAGGGAGCTGGCACAGCTCAAGTAGACAAGGAGTGCAGATGCTTTTATTTCTGAGTTCCAGAGGATAGCAGTCATGGTCACAGATATATCAGAGAGCAGGTTGATTATGTTGTTCAGTGAGGCTCTCACTAAACCCTTACGAGGATGGGTTAAGTCTTATAGGCCCACCACCCTAGCAGTTGCCATCAGACGGACTAGAGACTTGCAGGATGCAATGCCCAAAAATAGGTTTCCTCCCAGGACCAATGTTCTTATTAAAGATAAAGAAAGGAAACCATGGCCCAAGAAAGAATGGATGGACAATGATACTCGACAGGACCTTAGAAGAAAAAAGTTATGTTTCACTTGCCAGGAACCATGGATACCAAGTCACAGATGTTCAGGAAAGGGAAAGGCCTACTACATAGACTCTTATTCCGACAGTGAGGAGGATGAGGATTACCAGGATCAGGAGTAGGGAGAGACAATAGAGATAGTTGCTGAGGGACAGGCCTCAGGAGGTACCATTGCTACCATGACAGGGGTTCCTAGATTCCACACTCTTCGGATCAGAGGTACCATACAGGGCCACAGAGTGGGAGTACTGATAGATGGTGGGGCATCCCACAACTTCATTGATGCTGCATGGGTTAAAAAGAGAGACATTCAGACTTAGAGCTTTGATGGGTTTTCAGTAGCAGCAGGAGGTCACACCATGGAGTGTAGTCAGAGGATTCCTAAATTAAAGGTAACGCTCGGGAATTATACAGTGATAGAGACATTCTATGTGGTAGATGTACCTGACATGAATGTGGTAGTAGGAGTTCAGTGGTTGTATTCCATAGGGAAGTATTCCACAAATTACCAGACCATGGAGATGGAGTTTACAGGAGCAGAAGGATAGAAGGTGGTATTGAGAGGGATGAATACCTATCCTCCCACAGCAGTGACATCACACAGGATGGAGGCAGCACTCCGGCAGGGAGATATTGAGTGGGTTTCAGAGTGTATGGTTACCTTCAGGAAACCACCAGATGAGGCCACACAACATCCAGCGAATATAGAGGCCTTACTACAGAAGCACAAGGTAGTATTCAGAGACCTTCCAGCAGGTCGACCTCCAGATAAGGGATTTGAGCACATTATTGAGCTAGAGGAGGGGACCCAAGCAGTTATCACCACTCCTTACAGACATCCCAAGAGGTATAAAGATGAGATCGAGAGTACAATCAAGGAACTACTCAAGCTGGGATACATCAAACCTAGCTCACTAATGCCATTTGGGTTCACTAATGCACCAGCTACTTTCCAGTCATTCATGAACCATATCTTCAGGACACAGTTGTGTAAATATATTCTGGTATTCTTCGACGACATATTGATATACAGTCGGACTTGGGAAGAACATTTGAGACATCTTGATGAAGTACTTGGTATTCTACAGGAGCATTCACTATATGCCAAAGTGTCCAAGTGTGAGTTCGGCATGCAGGAGATGTTGTACTTAGGACATGTGATAGGGGACAACGGGGTCCAGGTGCACTTAGAGAAGATTCGGGCAATTTTGGATTGGCCTACACCTAAAAATGTGACAGAACTGAGGGGCTTTTTGGGCCTTTGCACCTACTACAAGAGGTATGTCAGCGGATTCTCAGAGATGACCGCACCCCTCACAGATCTTACCAAGAAGGGAGCATTTAGTTGGTCGGAGGCAACACAACAAACATTCGAGAAAATGAAGGAGGTAATGAGTTCATGCCCAGTATTAGCTTTACCAGACTTTTCTCAATCCTTTGTGTTAGAATGTGATGCTTCATGATAGCGAATTGGGGCCGTTTTGATGCAGAACAACCACCCCATTGCATTTGAGAGCAGGAAGCTCAAAGAGCGCCACTATTCGATATATGACAAAGAGATGTTAGCTATCCTCCATGCGCTAACCAAGTTCAGGAAGTACTTAGTAGGGGCTAGGTTCAAGGTTAAGACATATCACAATAGCCTGAAATACTTCCTAGAGCAGAAAGAGCTTAACGAGAGACAACAGAAATGGTTAAGTAAAATTTAGGCTTATGACTTCGAGATTGAGTACGTAAAGGGGAAGAGCAATGTAGTGGCCGATGCACTTTTTAGATGACCAGCTATTTTATCCCTTATGAGCATCTCATCAGATTGGAGGTCTCATCTTTTGGTTGAGTACTCCAAAGATAAGTTTGCTTGCGAGCTATTGGATGGACAGATTCAGGATGATAGGTACAGGTTCATTGATGATATCATATACTACAAAAACAGAATCTTCTTGGTTCCAAAGTCTCCCCTCAAGAAGAAAATCTTACAGGCATCGCATGATTCACCATTAGCAGGGCATCAGGGGTTTGTCAAGACCTACAGACAGATTAGAGAAAGGTTCTCATGGAAGGGCCTCAAGAAAGATGTGGTACAACATGTGAGGGAGTGCAGCTTGTGCCAACAAAACAAAATAGAGCACATCCATCCGACTGGTTTACTACATCCCTTACCTATTCCCAAGCAAAAATGGGAGACCATTTCTATGGACTTCATTACCGGGTTGCCCAAGGTCCAAGGCAGAGACTGCTTGTACGTAGTAGTGGACAGATTAACTAAGTTTGCTCACTTCTTTGCCATATCATCTGATTATTCAGCAGCACAGGTAGCAGAACTATTTTTCAGAGAGGTATTTAGACTCCATGGGTTACCCAAGACCATTGTCAGTGACAGGGACAACAAATTCACAGGAGCCTTTTGGCAAGAGCTTTTCTGGTTAATGGGGACTGAGTTAGCCATGAGCACAAGTTATCATCCGCAGAGTGATGGGCAGATAGAGATTGTTAATAAATAGATTGAGGGATACTTGAGAAATTACGTATCAGGTCAGCAGAGGACATGGATCAAATGGTTACACTTGGGTGAACATTGTTACAACACCACCTACCATATGACCATTAGGATGACCCCTTTCCAAGCCCTGTATGGGTATGATGCTTCCACTTTTGCAGACCGGATATCTGGCGATACCAGGGCCCCCAAGGCCAAGGAGTGGATTCAGGAGGGTCAAGATATCCTCAAGATACTCAGGGAGAACATATAGGCTGCTCAGAATCAACAGAAGATATATGCAGACAGGCACAGAGTTGAGCACAGTTTTGAGGTGGGAGACTTCGTTTATTTACGCTTCCAGCCTTATCGACAATCATCTCTTAAAAAGAAAGGAGCAGAAAAACTCCAACCTCGTTTCTATGGTCCATACAAGATAATTCGGAAGGTCGGAGAGGTAGCATATGAGCTAGAACTGCCCCCAGAGAGCAAGATTCGCAACGTATTTCATGTCTCCAATCTCAAGAAGGTGGTTGGTCAACAGATTGTTACATCTTTCGAGCTGCCTCCCCTTGATGACAAGGGGCAATTGGTTTTGATTCCGGAGCGCATCCTAGAGGTGCGAGAGCGAAAACTGAGGAACAAAATCATCAATGATTACCTAGTTCATTGGAAAGATCTGCCTATAGAGGAGGCTACTTGGGAGGCAGAACAGGTATTACAGCACCCAGCTTTACAGTTGCTTGAGGACAAGCAAATTCGAGTGGGAAGGACTGTAATGTCTTCTTCTGCTTAGGCATTGAGGACCAACCCGCTAACCTATGTGATTCCTATAGGTTTGAGCGGGTACTGACAGTCAAGGAATCAGCCGAAGACTGATGCCATATATAGAAGATCTAGGGCATTAATATTATATCACCATTGGGTCGAAGAGGGCCACTAGAGCCATAGGCCACCTGCATGCATGACATCCAGGCATTATTTAATGATGCATGCACCCGATTAAGTCTCCATGCGCATGCATGCAAGTCAACTGCAAATTAGAAGATAAAGTAACCTAATTAGTTCAAAAGTTAGGGTTTTCGCAGTTGAGAGTTATAAAAGAAAGATAAAGTGAATGGAGAAGTCCCTTATGTGATAGTTGATTTGTGGAGTCGAATTGGAGAGCTCGGCGAGCTAAGTTGGGGTTGAGCGCATGCTCAGCTAACTGGTGTATTTCGGTAGCGAAATCTATCTGCCCTAGTTCATCATCGGGTTGGATCATCCGGGTTAAGCACTAGTTCATCATCAGGTTACATTCAGCAGTTATTTCGGGAGGTTGATTATTCATCCAGCCAAAGGGTTTCACCGTCACACCGTGTCACCGTGATTAGAGACAAAGCAATTCGTTTTCCTAGCTACAGGGTTCAGAACTTCTGCATGCTGCTTCCATCATCATCAGAGGGGTATTATAACCCTAGTGCACATCATCCGGGCTCCTAGCAGCAACTTATTTATTATTTTGGAGCTTATATAGTTTGAGAGGAGGGCACATTCCCCTGTGGAGGACGATTTGGTGTATCTCCTTATTCCTTCGGCAGAATCTTTGCATGCTGGGACCAGTCTCTTCACCATCAGCTGATCTATATACTGGTATGTACATGCATTGATTTCTCCTATTTTATAGCATCTCAGTATTTTTCTAGGGCACATATTTGCATGCAACTGCGTGCATGCAAAGTTCAGGGTTTGCTTTTCTATTTGATTAAGGAGTAAGTCTATTAGCCATCTACAGTATACACATAAACAGGAAAATATTAGTTTGGGATATTACATTCTTGCAGTTTCACACTCTTCAAGCAGTCTTCAACTCGGTCTTCAGTCACAACCATAGTGGAGAAAATCGTCGATTTTTTCTAGTTAATAATTTTTCGGCCCGAAAAAATTGCGATTTTTTCAAAAAATCAGACATCGCAAAAAATCGGGAAAACTCGGGAAATAGGGGAAAATATCGGTAAGCAGATTTTGAACCTATTGAAGTACAAAATTTGCATTTTTTAATGCTTGCCGCGGTTTGCCGATTTTTTTGCCGATGTTGCCAAGAAGATGTTTTTTGGACCCTCGCCCAATTTTTTGCCGATGCCGATTTTTTCCACTATGGTCACAACAATGGTCTCATATCCATATGAAACAACTCTAGGTCTTGATGGACTCAAGATGCAACTCTACGCAGCTGAATTCAAGCATGAGCTTCTTCACTCACGTTTAGGATCAGCCTTCACGCGTTCTACTAGCAGTTTCATGGTGGGAGAGAGCACTGGTTCTTAGCTACAATCTTCAAGTGGATGTGAGCAGCTTCAGGACAACGAAAGGAAGTCATAGTAATTCTCTAGGAAAATATTCGCTTCAGAGAGTTGAAGCACTATATGAAGCATATACTAACTCCAAATCATCAAATACATAATAGTCACGACTCATAAAAAATCTATGTTGCCAGGAAACGTGGGTACGGGTACGGGTACGACACTTTTTGAAACAGGGTACTTCGGTACGTCGAGGGTACTATATATATATATATATAATTATTAATAATATATATATATATATATATATATATATTAAAAATAAAACTGAAACATGTCACAGTCACATGACTCACATGATACATCATGATCCAATGATCCATACATGCACATTGCATATTCACTTTCAGATTTTGTCATTGATTCATTGAACAATGAAAATTCACAATTCACATTGAAAATTTGAAACATTCAAAGTTCAAACATAAATTAAAATAAGTTATAAATTATAATATATTAATGACAAATGTATGTCCATGACTCCTTGATGAAGATTTGGATTATGCTTTGATGAAGACATTTTGCTCTCTCTGTTGATGATTTTTAAGTGTGCATTGTGGAGTGATAGGAAAACTGAAAAAATTCAAAATTCAAAACAATTGTCAATTATTCAAGAATCAAAAATTAAAAATTAAAAGTTAAGGAGTTCCAAGCAAACAAACAAAAAATATTGTTTCATTCTTTATTACATTATACTTTGGCAGGCAGCTTTATTGACTGGAAGTGATCAATAGGCATATCTTATATACAAAAGAATAAAGAGTATCTCTCTAGAGCAATGAAATGTCAACAGTACTGAGTGAACACACAGAGTTAGAGACTGGGAAAACGAGAGAGAAGACTGCATCATTGAAACTCTGATAATTGAAATGAACAAATATTGATTTACTAGCAAATATCCAACATAAGGAGGACACTGGATAGTAGACAGAAATCTGCATAGGATAAATAATTATATGTTATAATTTAAAACAGTAAAATTAATATCAACAGCTAAAGCCTAATTTAGTGTCTGACAGTCTGTGATATTAGTCTATGATATAATGATTATAAGTTATAACTTATAGGAGACAGGCCAAGTGGGAGACAGGGCATTGAAAAAACTTATAATGCCCAAATGCACAACATACTACAGCTTGGAAAATAAATATCTTTTGAAATATATCGATTCATTATACTTCTTTGACACAGTA
>LPNX011124774.1:0-15000 GCA_001517045.1 Pseudotsuga menziesii
ATTATAAATTTAGAATATTTTAAAATAATAGTAAAATATATTACCAATAAAATATATAAATTTATACATTAAATTATGGAAAACTCGAATTGTAATTTGATTTTAAAAAAATGGATGAAAAAATTTACATAATGATAGTTTAAAAATTAGTTTAAAATTATAAATATCTATAGGAATTTAAGAGAAAGTCCATAGACATGGAAATGGATACATTTGAAAGGAACACCAGTGTAATCAAAATATGGCTGGATGAGTTATTACCCATCTGAAGGACTTCATGAATCTGAATATACATAGGAATTTAAGAAATATAAACAAATCCCAAGTATTTGTAACTCATTTCCACCCCATTGAAAACTCAGAAAGAATTCCTTATAACCCGAAAAACTTTTAGTGACTAGAATTCAACTTGTATTTTAGGAACCTTCACCCAAATAAGTACCTTGTCCATAATATAAAATTGAAAAAAAAATAAAGGGGTACTCAACATTATGAAAATAAACCATAACCCCAATCACACCGCATATTCAATAGTCTTCTTCACACCACCTTCAAAGCAAATACAAAAAGCTCGTCAATCCATTTTGTTTTGTAAAATTTTGGGTGGGTTTTTGCGTAAATTGAGTTATTTACAAAAAATAATTTATTGCTCATTTCATGCAGATGCATCTCTATAGTGGGGTTCTTCGGTTCACAGAAGGTAGAGCACTAACAGATCTGCAGCCATTCCCTGCCCCGGAGGTCGACAGGGGACTCGAAAGTATACAATTTTGCATGATGTACTCTTTGTTGTTAGTTACAACAAATTAAATTGTTTCACATTTGTATATTTAATCATCAACTTGTATATCTCTATTTTCATAGGTTCGCCTAGGCATTCTATGCTGACACACACTCCTATTGCGGAGATGAGCGACAACCTCTTGGTGCATATGAGTGGCAAGGATCAGGATACTGTTGGTGTCGGTGGGGAGGATCCCAACAAGATAGGTAGATTAAATGCATATATATGTTTCTTTCAGTTATCAGTACCTTTAATCTATATTGATTTCAAATTCACCGATAATTGATGTATGTATTTTGACTAACATTTATGTTTTCATCTAATTTTTAGGTGCTGCATAATAGGGCATGGACCCTCCTGAGGAAGGACCATGGGAGGATGATATCACATGTATCATGCTGCAAGACATTACTAGCTATCATGAGTGTTTCTCGGAAAATTTCCTCTCCATTCTAGAGGACTCTCCTACATCACGTTCGATGCACATGATGTTAGAGGCAGTAGACAATCTACAGAAGTTCTATAGATCTATCTAACCATTGAGTTCTCTTTGGGTCTCTTCATGTTAGAAAATAATGGCCACTGTGAAGGGTCCTGATAACTGGTCCACAGTGAGAGATACAATAGCTAGCCTTGATGTGAAGGGAGCATTATTTGATATCTCTTATGACCACGCCCCTAGTCAACCGCTTAGACTCCAGGAGTTTAAGCTAGAGGCTACATCACCTTATGTATATGACAGGTTCATTGGAGCATGGAGCATGTTTCCCCACCATGAATAGGTTCCACTATGCTTTGCAAAACATTTCTATGCAAAGTTTGTCCTGCATATGCACCTAGATTACACTAGCACGTTGTCACATGCCCCAATTTTGAAAAAAAAAAAAAAACTTATATTATTTGTTATTATTTGAGGACAATATGTTAAATTTTATGCAAAGTTGTAATTGATGACTCACCAGAGTCAAGGATATTTATTGTAAATCTGAATATTTTACTTATAAATAAATAAAGGAGGAGACAACAGCTTAGGAGAGCTGTTAAAAGAGTGTTTACTAATCAAATTGGTGGAGGAGACTAGGTGGAGAGAAAACTGAATTGTGGAAACATCCTCAAACCACTTCCAACTATTGCAGGTGGCAACCTCCCTACATTTGGGGTCATGATTCCCCAAGAAAGTGGAATAAGGGAAAGTGGCTCAATTAATGAAAAATGACCCAAAAGACCTAGGTAATCTTTATAAAAATTTCCATTGGAGAGAGTTGAGGCTGCTCATTCTAAAGAAGCGATCATTCAGGTGAATGAATGTACTTCAGAGAAATTCAATGGAAGGTAAAAGTGGATTGATATATGAATCTTAAAGATTTAGTTTGTAGAATGTTAGAATCATGTACTTATTATTTTATTTTACTGTATTACTATCCGAGTCCGATTGATATATGAATCATAAATATTTAGTTTGTACTATGTTAGAATATAGTAGTTTTTTTAAATGCTTAAAGAAATGAACTTGATTGGAAAAGTAATGTGTTAGAATAGAAATAATTTCTAGACTGTGTTTTTCCACACCTGGAAAACCAGGCAGTACTCTAGCACAGGTAGAATGTTTAAATACATAAGAGAATGTTTTAGTAAATAAGAATGTCTATTTGCAGACAGTAGAATAATTTTATTTATGTTAAAATATTATGAAGGTTAAACAGTGTTATGATATGTTTATATTTCTTTGTTTTCACCTAGTAACTGAATGAAATGCAGTAGAAAATCCACATTAGAGTTGCAATGATTACATACAGATAAGTATTTAAACGAGCTACTAGTCACTTACTTTATTTTCTGAGAATATCAACTAAATTTAAGAATAATATTTATTATTAAACTAAATAGGGTTATATTTAAAGTCCTTAAAATTGTAAAGAATAAACTAAGTTACAGAGTCTCTTTTATATCTTTTCAAGAACTCTCAATAAATTCTACTTAACAGTTTAGTAAATAAGAACAATGTAAATATAAATATTAACTAGTATGAAACTACAAATTTTACATATGTAGAAACTATTTTATAAATATCAGCCAGGCTTATACATGTGAAGGAAAAGTTCAGGGTTAAAACCCTAATCAATTTATTTAATTATTATAAATCAAAACATCTAAATTGTAATCCATTTACCTGGATAATTATCGAAATAAACAACTAAACTACTATAGACTGGTTACAGTCCTTTTTGAAAATAAATGTATAGTACAATTTTAAAAATAAATATCACAACACACCTGTAATAATAATTCAACTAAGTTAAACAAGTAGTAGAACCCTGTTAATAATAAATTGAAGAACATATTTAGACAAGGGTTTCATTTCAGGAAAACCCTAGTCTGTATATTTTGAACAAGTAGGTTAATATTATAAATTACACACTACGACTAGGTTACAGTCTTAAATAATAACAATAATATATTTACAAAAGATATTAGACAGTAATTTTATTCATTAACAGTCGATTAGGAAAAACCCTAACGTACACAGAGTCACAATATACAAGATTACTACAAAAATGAGACTGAGCTTGAAGTAAATCTTTCTTAAAACCCAATGTATTACATTGACAGGCTGCAAGGCTAAAAACTTAACCAAATTACAACACCTGACTCAAGGTCAGGACTACCCAACAACATAGCAAGGGTTTTTAAACAAAATAGAACAAACAACTTTTTAAAAACCATGTATTTAATACTGAACAAGCTTCCAAGCTTAGGGTTTCACCATCGACAACCCTCTCTAAAAGCAGGGTAAGAATGCATTCTTTGAACCTAGGGCTTACCAGATGGAGCCATGAGTCCTCAAATCTAGCCAGCATTATCTTCATCACTGGTTACAAGAGCTATCTTGAGTTCCTGCAAGGAGAGCACGATGCTGTGAGTTATTACAAGACCATTTTTCTATTGAAAACCTAATTGTAAAAACAACTTTATTGTGATTCTATCATTTTTAAAAAGAAAACCAAATATTTTACCTTTAATTAAAGAGTATCAAATAGTCTAGTGAACAGACTATCGCCAGCTGTGAATTGCACATACAAAATCATCAAAACCCTACGATGTCGATGGAGCACAACCAGTAGCAATGAAGCCTTAGCTTCTCACAACAGTGATAGGCCATGGGGAAAGCAAGATGGATCTAAGGACAGGCCGCAAGCCAAATGCAAAAAAAAAGTAAAATATTGCATAGTAAAACCCATAGCTAAGAAGGTTGGCAACAAGACCAAACTCAGGAGACTATAGCAACTTTAAACCAAAGTTTTAAAGCAAGCTAGTACAAGAATAACCCTCATAGCCACCATGAAACTATGCAAAGCAGCCCGAAGGCCAGTGTGAACTTCGAGGGAAAAATGAAAAAGCGTATAAGGTTGCAAGATTTTATATCGCCACTACATGGCCTCAAATACTTCTAACCATGCAAGGGTCGATTCCAAAGTCCAGCTAAGGTTCAATCATCAAAATTATTAAAATAATTATTTTTATCAAACTATGCATGAACTATGAAGTACGCATATATATATCACACCGATATTCATACTTAAACTATATCCTAATGTTGATAGTTTCGAATTTAGCGTATGGCTAAACAATAATTTCTTAATGAAGACCCTATTGAAAGGTGGTAACCACTTGACCTTATGGATAATCCCGAAGTCGATCATTTTTAGAACCTTTCTTTCTACAATTAGATTTATATACTTGCAAAATGATGATAAAGTATGCATGTATTATACTCCAAACTTATCACATAAAAACCAACAGCTTGGTGGTTATAATATATGGAGGGGAATAGAATAGTAAAAGATTATAAACATGACTTTTACAAGGTTTGACTTTTGTTTAAACTTTTATAGACATTAGTTTCTACTCGACTTGTCAATACTAGTAATATACCATAATTTTTATCCAGCAAGATAGTTTGTGATTGTTCAAGATAACCTGTACTTAGCATAGTGAATAATTTTGATCATAGTAGAAAGATCTACCATAATAGCTACTATAAACATTAACTTAATATAAGAGAGGCATTATGGTAATAGTAAATTACAATGGAATAACCATGCTCAAGTCTATAGCCATTGGAACGACACTGATTGACTTAAATTTAGGAAATAAGGGTAAATAGTGTTCCATCTTTAAACGATGCAGTTAGTTTTACAATAATCAAGCTTATAATGTGAAGGATATTTCTAGGTAGTAACATCCCTACAGAATGCAAATAATGATCAGATTGGTACTTTAGTAGATAATACAGTAATGTATGTGGTTACAATAGTACATGTAGTACGATATTAATGTAAGTAAGAAAGTTGATAACTTGTTAGTGAGCAACTATTTTATTTTTACATACAAGTAACAGGGTGATAATTTCCATAACTAGTAAGCCAAAAATAAAATCAAAACATATATTCTATAGAGAATCCTTACTATCAATATTGATAGAAGCTCTTTCATGAATAAAAACAAATAGTACAAATAAATATAACATTTGCGAGATAAGAATGTTAAAATAGAAGTAAATATACAACAAAGATTACAAGCTTAGAGTTCACAGTAAGTATCTTTGGTATCCCTAAGTTTAATAAAGACGGCAACCCATATCTCTAAACTCTGCTTACAAGAGAAACTATAGAAGATAAATTACGTTACCTCACTGAAGTTGCCTGAGATTTATCAGCTTATTTTACTAGCATATTATTTGCAAACAAAAATACTTCTTGCTACCTTATGAATTAAAACGTTTACTTTTTTTATCGTACCTGTTAAACCTATAAGAACCAATAATCCATCTACATTGGCATAAATGCAATTAATACCAGGATTCAAAGTTAGTTTCCACCTACTTGCCATAAAGTAGACTTATTAGTAAACTAAAAGAAAATAGAATGCAAGTAAATCTTATTTACGTTACAAAAAAGAAGCTGCTTTAGTTAATGTAATTTGAAAGTGTATAATAATAATCATTGGACTGTTTCATTTTCCAGTAACCATTAGCTATTAGTAAACCTCATATTCAGCATTTTATGTTATCTTAAATTTTTTTAATTTTTGTGAAAATTTGGGGTTTTTGACATGTGGTATTAGAGCACAAGGTTCAAACGCTAGGCTTTGACTCAGCCCAACTTGCTTTTATGAAACAGTGAATTTAAATTATTTTGCTGATGTTATTTTATTTTAATGTTATTCAAAAGAGAAATTGTTTTTGAAGTTTAAAAACAGGTATGGAAAGGTTGGAGGAATATGCGGAACAGGAATCTATATAGATTGAACAAGAAAACTTACCAGGAGACCCTATAAAACAATATCTAACCCCTAATTCCTTAGAACTATTACAAACAGTATAAGAATTAAAATCTAAAATGGAATCTGTTAAACGAGAGAATGAAAGGTTTCTGAGGGCTCAGGAGGAGCTGAATCAAATCCTAATAGAAATATTTCAAACTGAGGGAAGGGGAAAAAGAGCTGATTCAGAAGATACAAGTCATCAACATAAATATAAAAAGATTAAACATACTAAAAATTAAAGCAGCTCATCCTCAGAGGTATTTGGTGATCAACGTAATTTTCATTCCACTAGTGATAGTAGTGATGACAATAATTATACTAAAAAGAGAAAATATAAACCCTGTCAGGAAATTTCTGGGGAGTTTAAAAAGATTAAACCACCAACATTCAATGGAGAGACTGAGAAGGGGGTGGAACTTGAATCTTGGTTATCTGGAATTAAGAAGTACTTCTAGATTTATAACTATTCTAACCAATTAAAGGCTAGAATGGATATCTACAATCTTTCAGGAAATGTTGATATTTGGTGGCAGGACTTGAAGAGAGTGAAGGGAATAAAAGAGGCGAACGTAACTTGGAGTACCTTCAAGAGGTAGTTTAAAAAGAAATTTTTGTCTGAGCAGTACTATGAAGAGAGAGAAAAAGAATTTTATGAGCTTAAATTAGGATCAGTGACTATGAAAGATCTAAAAAACAAGTTTTTAAGTCTACTTAGGTATGTGCCATATCTTGTAGATGAAAAACCAAAGGTACAATGATTGCTCAGTTGTCTACCTTATCATATTAAGGACATGATTGAGTATGGAAATCCAAAAACTTTGGAAGAATCTATGAGGAAATTCAACTTCTGTTATGAATAGAATCGGAAGAAGGAAATCATGGCCAACTGGAAGGCCAAGAAGAATAAAAACCATTATGATAAAAAAAAAAAAAATGTGCCCAACCGGAATTCTAAAAACAATAAGGACATAAATTTTTCTAACAAGAATTTCCAAGGGAATAAGAATAATTCACCAATCAATCAAAATAATTTGAAGGGTAAAGAATATGCTAATAACCATGGTAATTACACCAAGAACTTTGAACGCAAAGAACCTATAAAGTGTTGGGTGTGTAATGTCCCACGTTATGCCTCAGTCTGCCCTAATTAGAAAAATACTGTTAGTAATATCCATACTATATAGGAGGAGATGACTGTTAGAGACTTAGCGAGAACTATGTGCATGCTCAATTCGGCCTTGGAGAATCAGCAGGAAGACTATCAAACTTTCATGGTGGAAGTAGAAGCTATGATAAACTGAACCCCTATAGCTATTTTAATTGATCCAGGAGCTAGTCTCAATTATATTTCTCCTAAATTGGTAGAAAAATGTAAGCTTCCTGTTGAAAAATTTGAAAATTCTTGGTTGTTTCAGTTAGCCATTGGTGCAAAAAGGAAGGTAACTTGTTTTGTAAAAGAATGTGCAATAGTTATGGAACAATTTGAAACTATTGTAAAGCTTAATGTATTACCTCTTAGTTCTTATGACTTACTAATCGATATGGATTGGTTAGAACAACACAAGGTTATTTTAAATTGTTATGATAAAAACTTTACGTGTATAAATAATGAGGAAAAATCAATCAGTAAAAAGGGAATCCCTAGAAAAATAACCATAAGGTAGATTTCTTCTCTGTAGCTTAAGAGAGCTACTAGGAAGGGTTGTAAAGCTTATGCAGTAACAATAACTGATGAGGAGAATATAAATAAAATAGACAAATTAAAATTGGAGGACATACCAGTTTTAGGAGAGTATGCTGATGTATTTCCAGAAGAAATTCTGGGATTACCTCCAAAAAGGGAAATAGAATTTACCATTGAGATGGTACCTAGTGTAGTACCCAGCTCAAAGGCCCCTTATCGAATGAACATACTTGAACTTAATGAATTAAAGTCACAATTAAAAGAACTTATTGACAAAAAGTATATTCGACCTAGTATGTCTCCTTCGGGGGCACCTGTCATCTTCGTTAAGAAAAAGGACGGAGCCATGTTACTTTGCATAGATTACCGTTAGTTGAATAATATGACTATTAAAAATAGATACAAGTTTCCTTGCATATATTATCTATTTGATCAACTACGTGGAGCCATGATGTTCTCGAAAATTGATTTAAGGTCTAGATATCACCAAGTTAGGATTAAAGATGAAGATATCTTTAAAACAACTTTTAGGACTCAATATGGTCATTATGAGTTTGTTGTCATGCCATTCGGGCTTACTAATGCCCCAGCTGTTTTTATTTGTTTAATGAACAATGTTATACAAAAGTATCTAGATAAGTTTGTGGTCATGTTTATCAATGACATATTCATCTATTCAAAAACTGAATAAGAACATAAAGGGGTGTGTCCAAGAAGTTGAGGGTCTCTTTTGGCACATTAGATGCAATACAAAACTGAAAAAACATGCATCCATCAACTTGCATGGATATTTTGAGACACTTACACAATGAATCTTGCGATCAGTAAAAAACAAGAAAGGTAGGAAATTGAATGACCTTTCCAAATATATATTTTTTTTCTACTGAAAATGTTGTTAACTATATAAAGTTAGATAAATTTTAACGGGAACTTTTTATTTTTTCGACAAATTATAAGGTATATGTTTTTGTGGGTGCAATGTCTGAGTGTCTAAATGATGGAATAAACTTACGAAAACCGGTATACATATAGAGAACATATAGGACTAGTGCACGACTATTTTTCCAATAATAAAAATAATATTTTTGATTTTTTTTTAATTATATAAGAGATCAAACCTTGAAAACGGTACGTCAATTGTGGGTGCAGCATTTGAATGTCTTAATGCAATTATTTGGAAATGAGTTTTTTATAGCATGTAGAGGTTGGTGTTCTTTAGTGCATCATACAAATTTTTTTTTTTTAAATGGTTGAGAAACGAAAGAGATATGGACGAAACACTACCAATGTGTTTTTTGAGTTGAGGAGTGTTGACAGAAGATAAATAAGAAAAAAATAGAAGAAATTTATGTATTCTTGTTAAAATTTACATATTTAGAATCTGCAAAAGAACAATATTTGTTTCTAAAATCTCATAAAAAATGGAGGTGTGCATCATAATCAGACGAACCGCTAAACATGAGCATATTGAAAATATGGATATAACCCTGAATTTGCCATGGTTTATCATACTCCAAGGCACAGGCATGTTGAATCCATAGCAAAGTACAAAGAAGACACATAGGCATAGGAATTCCATGAAAGCATGGGTGGAGGCTTGGCCTTATCATTTGGAGGGAATAAATTTTTGAATTTACCAAACACGAGCGCGATTTAATTATACAAAAGGCATGCGTGTTATAGAGAAACAAAATGCGTGCGCGTTATGTGCATACAAAATCATTAAAAAATATACTAAAATGTTAATATTTTTTATTTTTTAAACAAGCACCCACTTACTCCTTGCACCATAGTAAAATATTAATATTACTATTACTATTATTAGTAGTATATGTTAATATTTTATTAACATAATATTAAAAAAAATACCTTGTTAACACTATAATCTATTGAAATACTTAGTCTTTTAATACCTATATCTATCATGGATAGATATTAATTTTATAATTCTTAAACTCTTTATGCACCATGAATATAAAAAATTTGATTACTATACTATATGATTATAATTAAATAATATATATATAATTTTATTTTTTTTTATAACAATTTTAAATAATATTTATATTATTATATTTAAATAATAATGTTTTCCACTCTTTTTCTTAATTTTTTTTAATCTTATTTTACTTTAATATTATATTTAAAAAAATATTATTAGATAATTGTTTTATTTATATATAAATGTATTTTATTTATTATTTTAGAGAATTACTTTATTTAATTAAATCTTAATATTCTTTAATTTATTTATATACCATTAATAGATTAATAAATTTATGTCATCATTAACATGATCATCATTTTCAACTTCATGATCATCATCATCATCATCACCTTCCTCATCATCTTCATCATCATCACTATTTTCATCATCATCATCATCATCATCATCATCAACATGATCATCATCATCATCATCAACATCATGAACATCATCATCACCATCATCGTTATCATCATCATGAACATCATCGTCATCACCATCGTTGTCATCATCATCATCATCATCATCCTCATCATCAGCACCTTCCTCATCATCAACATCATCATCACCATCATCATCATCATCAACATCGCCATGATCATCATTATCATCTTCATCATGTTCATCTTCATCATCCTCATCTTCACCATCATCACCTTCATCATCACCATCATCATCATCATCATCACCATTACCATCATTCCCATCATCATCTCATCATCATCATCATCAACAACATTATCACCATCGTCGTCATTTTCATCATCATCACCATCATCATCACCTTCATCATCCATATCATAATCATCACCATCAACATCATGAACATCATCATCATCATCCTCATCATCACCATCATCTTCATCATCATCATCATCATCACCATCATCACCTTCATCATCACCATCATCATGATCACCATTTCCATCATTTCCATCATCATCATCATCACCATCATCATGATCACCATTTCCATCATTTCCATCATCATCATCATCACCATCAACATCATGAACATCATCATCATCATCCTCATCATCATCCTCATCATCATCAACATCAACATCATGAACATCATCAACATCATCATCATCATCACCATCAACATCATCATCATTCATCATCATCATCCTCATAATCATCATCACCATCAACATAATGAACATCATCATCATCATCCCCAACATCATCACCTTCATCATCATCATCATCATCATCATCATCCTCATCATCATCATCTCCAACAACATCATGAACATCATCATCATCATCCTCATCCTCATCCTCATCCTCATCCTCATCATCACCATCATCATCACCATCAACATCATCTTCATCTTCTTCATCATCATCATCTTCATCACCTTCATCATCACCATCGTCGTAATCATCATCATCATCACCTTCATCATCATCATCATCATCATCACCATTCCCATCATTGCCATCATCATCATCATCATCATCATCATCACCATTGCCATCATTGCCATCATGATCATCATCATCATCATCATCATCATCATCATCATCCCCATCAACATCATGAACATCATCATCATCATCATCATCATCATCATCATGAACATCATCATCATTCAACATCATCGTCCTCACCTTCATCATCATCATCATCATCACCATCATAACATGATCATCATCATCACCATCAACATCATCAGCATCATCATCATCATCCTTATCATCATCAACATCATGAACATCATCCTCATCATCATGATCACCATCAACATCATGAACATCATCATCATCATCACCTTCATCATCCTCATCCTCATCATCATCATTCATCATCATTCATCATCGCCATCTACACCGTGAACATCATCATCATCATCCTCATGACCATCACCATCAACACCATCATCATCATCCTCATCATCATCCTCATCATCAACATCATGAACATCATCATCATCTTCATCATCATCATCACCATCACCATCAACCCCATCATCATCATCCTCATCATCATCCTCATCATCAACATCATGAACATCATCATCATCTTCATCATCATCATCACCATCAAATTCACGAACATCACCATCATCATCCTCATCATCATCATCACCATGAACATCATCATCATCATCCTTATCATCATCATCACCTTCATCATCGTCATCATCCTCATCATCATTCATCATCACCATCAACATTATGAACATCATCATCATCATCCTCATCATCAACATCATGAACATCATCATCATCATCCTTATCATCATCATCTCCTTCATCATCGTCATCATCCTCATCATCATTCATCATCACCATCAACATTATGAACATCATCATCATCATCCTCATCATCAACATCATGAACATCATGATCATCATCATCCTCATCATCAAGATCATGAACATCATGATCATCATCATCCTCATCATCATCATCACCATCAACATCATGAATAGCATCATCATCATCCTCATCATCATCATCACCGTCAACATCATGAACATCATCATCATCATCCTCATCGTCATCCTCATCCTCATCATCACCACCACCTTCATCATCGTCATTAACATGATCATCATCATCACCATCAACATCATGAACATCATCATCTTCATCCTCATCATCATCATCACCTTAATCATCATCATCATCCTCATCATCATCATCACCGTCAACATCATGAACATCATGATCATCATCCTCATCGTCATCCTCATCCTCATCATCATCATCACCTTCATCATCATCGTCGTCGTCGTCGTCGTCAACATGATCATCATCTTCACCATCATCATGACCTTAATGAACATCATCATCATCATCCTCATCATCATCAGCTTCATCATCATCATTGTCATCATCCTCATCATCATCATCTCCAACAACATCATGAACATCATCATCGTCATCCTCATCATCATACTCATCCTCATCCTCATCCTCATCCTCATCATCACCATCAAGATCACCATCAACATCATCTTCATCTTCTTCATCATCATCATCTTCATCACCTTCATTATCACCATCGTCATAATCATCATCATCATCAACTTCACCATCATCATCATCATCATCACCATTGCCATCATTGCCATCATCATCATCATCATCATCATCATCATCATCCTCATCATCTTCACCATCAACATCATGAACATCATCATCATCATCATCATCATCATCATGAACATCATCATTCATCATCATCATCATCCTCATAATCATCAACATCATCATCATCATCATCATCATCATCATCACCTTCATCATCATCATCACCATCATAATCATCATCATCCTCACCATCATCATCACCATCAACATCATGAACATCATCATCATCATCCTTATCATCATCATCACCTTCATCATCATCATCATCCTCATCATCCTCATCACCTTCAACATCATGAACATCATCATCATCATCCTCATCGTCATCCTCATCCTCATCATCATCATCACCTTCATCATCATCATCATCCTCATCATCCTCATCACCTTCATCATCATCAACATCATCATCATCATCCTCATCATCATCCTCATCATCAACATCATCAACATCATCATCATCATCCTCATCATCATCCTCACCTTCATCATCATCATCCTCCTCCTCATCATCATCACCATCAACATCATGAACATCATCATCATCATCCTCATCATCATCCTCACCTTCATCATCATCATCCTCCTCCTCATCATCATCACCGTCAACATCATGAACATCATCATCCTCATCCTCATCCTCATCCTCATCCTCATCCTCATCATCATCATCATCATCATCATCATCGCCATCAACATCATCATCATCCTCATCATCATCCTCATCCTCATCATCATCATCACCTTCATCATCTTCATCAACATGATCATCATCATCACCATCAACATCATTAACATCATCATCATCATCCTCATCATCATCATCACCTTCATCATCCTCATCATCATAATCATCATCATCATTCATCATCATCATCATCTGATCATCATCATCATCCGCACCTCAATTTCATGAACATCATCATCATCACCTTCATCATTGTGAACATCCTCATCATCATCATCACCTTCATGATCATGAACATCATCATCATCATCCTAATCATCATCACCATGAACATCATCAACATCATCATCATCATCATTTTCATCATCAACATCATGAACATCATCATCATCTTCATCATCGTCATCACCATCAACATCATGAACATCATCATCATCATCCTCATTCGTCATCATTCATCATCACCATCAACACCGTGAACATCATCGTCATCATCCTCATCATCATCACTGTCAACATCATCATCATCATCCTCGTCATCAACATCATAAACATCATGAACATCCTCGTCATCCTCATCATCATCCTCATCATCCTCATCATCATCAGACATCATGCCCATCAACATCGTGAACATCATCATCATCATCCTCATCATCATCACCATAAACATCATCATTAGCATCCTCATCATGAACATCATGAACATCATGAACATCATCATCATCCTCATCACCATCAACATCGGCATCATCATCATCATCATTAATCATCACCATCAACATCATGAACATCATCATCACCGTCAACATCATCATCATCCTCATCATCCTCATCATCATCATCACCATCATCATCATGAACATCATCATCATCATCAACCTCATCATCATCATCACCTTCATCATCCTCATCATCATCATCATCATCATCATCACTGTCAATGTCATGAACATCATCATCCTCATCCTCATCATCATCATCATCACCGTCAACATCATGAACAACATCGTGCTCATCCTCATCGTCATCCTCATCATCATCATCACCTTCATCATCATCATCATAATCATCATCCTCATCATCATCCTCATCAACATCATCATCATCATCATCATCATCATTCATCATCACCATCATCATCATGAACATCATGATCATCATCCTAATCATCATCACCATCAACATCATCAACATCATCGTCATCATCCTCATCATCATCAACATCATGAACATCATCATCATCTTCATCATCATCATCATGATGAACATCATGAACACCATCATCATCATCCTCATCATCATCCTCATCATCATCATTCATCATCATTCATCATCACCATCAACATCGTGAACATCATCGCCATCATCCTCATCATCATCATCGTCAACATCATCATCATCATCCTCTTCATGAACATCATGA
>LPNX011124775.1:0-2500 GCA_001517045.1 Pseudotsuga menziesii
TTGTTTTTAATTTCTTCCTGTTCTTCAAATCCAAAAACCAAATGGATGTGATGGTTTCTGAAGGATTATTAGTGTCAAAATAAGGTTTAAACTGTGGGATTTATATCCATATCCTTCCCTTACGTGTACAGTAGCTTTAACTAAGCTCCAAATTAGTACATTTTCCAACCATGGGAGCTGTCTGTACCTGAGTGCTTTGTGACATGTTCCACTTCCGTTTCCATAGTTGAATCCTGACATCTTTCCTACCTCACCCGAGTAAGGTCAGAAGGAAGGCTGAACAACATAAAGTGAGTATTAGTCCTCAAGACTTGGTTCTAAACATCAAATTAAGTTAGAAAGAGTTGTAACCATATCCATTAAGCACCTTGTAAAGGGAGATTTCATAGTATTTCCAAGTTCATAGGTCAAGATTTTGCAACAGGACATGCAACCCTGTTTACAAAGCCCTTCTTCACGTTACTATTTTCTGATGCAGAGATTATATAATGTTTTTTTTCCATTATTGTTGGGTTGCTTACTGATAATTTCATAAATATTAATAATATAGTTGTCATTTTTTCACAGTTCGTTGTTGGTATAATCTTGGGCTTGAAGTTTGAAGGCGACAACGGACTATCTAGAGGCTTCTCAGCATTGTTGGTAGCAGCTATCTGTTTATTTCTGGCTGCATTTGGGTGGTCTTGGGGTCCTCTTGGATGGACCGTGCCTAGTGAAATTTTTCCACTGGAAACACGTTCTGCTGGACAGGCCATAACTGTCTTTGTGAACCTTCTTTTTAAATTTTCGATTGCACAGGGATTCCTCGCTCTGTTGTGTTCCTTCAAGTATGGGATTTTCCTGTTTTTTACAAGCTGGATCTGTATTATGACTGTGTTTGTATACCTCTTCTTGCCAGAAACTAAGGGTGTATCCATTGAAGAAATGATTTTTCAATGGAGAAAGCACTGGTTTTGGAAGAAAATAGTCCCCTCCATTCATGAAGAGAGGGTACATAATGGCATGCTAGCAGATCTGTGATACACATGAACAATAATTTAGTCTGGGAGTTTTCTCATCTCTTGTCTCTTTATTACGTCCCTGCGCGGAGAGACATATAGCTTCGGCGGTCTAGATGTAACTTGCGAGACGATTTTGGAGTTTGGCAAGAAAGGTTTTGAACATATTTTTGGAGTTGGCAAGAAAGGTTTTGAACATATTTTTGGCAAGAAAGGTGAGGAAAAGTGATATATTTTCTTTGGCTTCTGCAGGTCATAGATGTCATAGATGTAGCTTTGTTGTTTTATTTTAATATATTGCACTCCTGTAGATTACCAACCCACCGAATTTTGTCATGGCTTCAAATATTATGTCGATTTATCTTATCAAATTAGACAAGAAAAGACTCTACGTGATTCAAATTTACAAAGAACATAATTTTGCATAACCAACCTACTTTTTTTTTATGTCTAAACTACAATGTGGAATTTTATGTCTAGAAGCAATCTTCTCTAAAAATATGAGTGTCATTATTAATACTAGTGGGATTTTATATAAATATAGATTTATATTAAATTTATAGTTGGTTTATATAAATATAGATTTATATTGGATTTATTATATTTATATTAAATTTATAGTTGGTTTATATAAATATAGATTTATATTGGATTTATAGTTGTTTTTTTATAGGTTAATTTAATATAAAATTTTATAAAAATAAAATAAAGTTATAATGATAATATTGGAAACTCATTGATAAAATTGGTAATTATTTTCCATTATTTTCAAGCATTGGAAATGGAATGATGATGATGAACAATGATGATGAGGAGGAGGAGGATGATGACAATGATGATGATGAAGATGATGACTATGATGAGGATGATGAGGATGATGATGGCGAAGATGATGATGATGAACAATGATGGTGATGATGATGATGATGATGATGAGGATGAGGATGATCATGATCATGATAACTATGACTATGATGACGATGATTATGATGATGATTAAGATGATGATGATGATGATGTTGATGACGACAATGATGATGAGGATGCTGAGGATGATGATGACTATGACGATGAACAATGATGGTGATGATGATGGCGATGATGATGAGAAACAATGATGATGATGATGATGGTGGTGGTGGTGATGATGATAATAAGGATGATGACAATGATGATGATGAGGATGATGACGACGATGATGACGATGACAATGATGATGAAAAATGATGGTGATGATGATGATGATTATTAGGATGAGGATGATGATAATGATGATGACGACGATGATGAGGAACAATGATGATGATAGGTTTAGTTGAAAATTTGCTTTGATTTTATTTTCAAGAATTTGCAATGGAATGATGAGGAGGAGGAGGAGGAGGATGCCAATGATGATGATGAGGATGATGACTATAATGATGATGATGATGATGATGATGATGGTGATGACGATGATGATGAACAATGATGGTGATGATGATTATGATAATGAGGATGATGAT
>LPNX011124775.1:5000-28521 GCA_001517045.1 Pseudotsuga menziesii
TCTTGTGCCCTCTTTAGTCTTGTCTAATGTCCTAGGGAGTAAGATGTTGATTAGTTGAGATTTTGTTCTTAAAGATAGTGAATTTATTATATAAATGATGCCGAGCTTATAAAAGTTTATCTCTTACTAATCTCATTTTTATATAAACATATCCATAAAGTATAGTATCTTTGTTGATATGATTTATTTTAAAAATAAATATTTATTTATCTATATCTATAATATTTAAGTTTTACTTAAGTCTAATAAAATGTGAAATTTATATCTTTCTCTTTAACTTTTTCAAAATATGTTAATCTCTTTTTCTATAACTTTAAAAAAATATTTGAATCTTAATTGATATTTATTAGTTAATGCAAAATTTACCCGTAAAAGAAATCATAATGACCAAGAAAGTAGGGCTTTTACACAGCAAGGTTTCCCTTATAAAAGTGAATATGACCCTTTGAGAAAGGGTGTTTTCAAAGTAATGGGGGTGATTAAAATTCCAATACCGTAGTGGTTATGACTTGTGAGTTGCTTTTCATGTGACAGTTGTTTATCGATGTCTGCAAATGCATAGTCCATAGAATAGAACAGATCATTTGGTACTGGAAATATTCAAACAAATGTGTGGCCATCAGTGTAATGAGTGTTTATATGTGTATTAAAGATTTTGACGGTTTTCAAGATTTAGTAATGAGATTTCACCCATTTTCAAGATTTAGTAATCAATACTTATAGTAAGCCATTTGATATTCCATACAACATGGCCTGTCGGACATCACATCTATAAAATTTGAAAGATGAAGGATTTTGTAGAGTCTACAGAGCTCGATGCTTTCTTCTTTCTTGATAGTAGCTATCAATTTCAATTACTCATGGAAATCGCGTTCAGGATTTTGACGTGTCAGCTCACACAAGCACTCTCTGCATTTTTCTTAGTACACGTTTGACGACTTATTAACAAGCTTTATCTATCTCGTTATTTATATATAACGAGCAACCATTCCAAGTTTGATTCGAGGATGTTGCACCTCTCCTTTCTCAGGTACCAGGTAATTGGTATCATAATGACACCGAACTGTTTGATAGATCATATGTTTTCTTTGCAATGACATGTTTATTATTGATCTTGTTTTGCAGGAAGCGATTGCAGTTTTTAACTCGAACATGCATTTAGAAGGAATGACAATTTTAAGGTGCAATGTTTCTGATGCCTTCCCTTCCGTCGTGTTTAGATTCTATATCGTTTGAGATAGATAGTTTCTAAAGAAAACACTCTACAGTTCTAGCATTCCATTTCCTCTAAATATAATTTTGTCTGAATCGCCATGTATTATGATTATTATGAGCTTCTGATTTTAGAGTTATATATATGGTGTACCATCTTCATCAAAACAGTCGCTCCCTTCCAAGATTAATAGATAGAAAAAACAACAATAAAACCAAAACAAAAGACGTAGTCTGTAGCATCTTTTCAACTACCCGAAACTTATTCATGAGTTTTTCATGGTGGTTGTCTTTCAAAATGCGATCATGAATACCATAAACGCATCCAGTAGTGATCTATTCCATTTTTTTACGGTTTCAATTTCCGTACAGATTAGTAATCGATACTTTACACCTTCTCTCAACTGATAGCTGCAGTGGAGTTTGTGGAAACATATTTTATCTTTTCACTTCAAGGAATAGGGTTTCAAATACATTGTTAGGGTTTGAAAGAAAGCCAGTGGATGAAAAGAGGGATGGGTGAATGTGGATGGATGGTGTATCGTGGTCAAAGCAGGGAGGGTGGAAACATGGGAAATTGCAAGGGAAGCAGTGGATGGGTGGGGCAGGGGGGAGTGAGCTAATGATGTGACGAAGAAGGGGGAGATGGATGGAAGTGTGGTGGTGGATGGGAGGCAAGGGATGGATGGAATGGGGATAGTTTGACTCTACTATTCTAACATGGTATCAAAGCGGGTTGCTATGATCTAGTACCTTCTATAACTTTCAATCAATAACGATTATCATTTGGGCATTGTCATTTTGTTGTAGATTTGCTTTCTATCTGGTAGCTATTAGGCTTCTCTTCAGATCTGGGCATTTTTCTGCATTTTTCTTTTTACCCTAACCCTAACTTGTTGTGTAAGATTTTTGCAGAATTTTTTCAAGGGTTTCTTGATGTTTTTCTATAGATCTACATGATTTCGGGGCCTTTCTCAAGGAGATATTTCTTCTGATTATAAAAATGACAGTTACAAAAAAGGGTTGTAACCTGGTCATTTTTTACCAAATTTTTTTACTATAACCTATTTTTGGAATTTGAAACTCCATTCTATATCCACCCATGTGACCAGAACAGAAAACATAGTATTTTTGGGCTTCCTTTCGGTAATAAAAACGACAGTTATATAAAAGAGCCGTAACTTGGTCATTTTTTACCGCTTTTTTTATTATAACCTATTTTTGGAATGGGATTAGCCATTCTAGATCCACTCACACGACCAAAATAGAAAACTGGCATTTCTGGGCTTTCTTTCGGTATTAAAAACAGTAGTTATAAAAAAGAGCCGTAACTTGGTTATTTCTCAGCAGATTTTTTATTATCACCTGTTTTTGGAATTGAAACAACCATTCTAGATCCACCTACACAATCAAAACAGAAGACTAGGATTTTCTAAGCACATTTTTTCAAAGGGTTGTAAGTAAAAGTTTTTTCTTTCCTTTATTGTTTTTCTAACAGTGTTTTTTGTAGATTCAGATTAGTACGGTAAAGTATTTAAGTTTTTTGTTATTCATTTTTTGCATTTAGGTTTTGCTTTTAATCATTTTTATTAAGATATTATTTCTTGTTCTTGCTATATGTTTGTCTCACATTTCTATATGGAAATATTGACATCTTTTAAGGACATGGATATCTAATATTTTATCATAATGATAGCTATAAACCATTTAATGCTTAATATTTTTAAAATATACTTAATAATTAATTTGTTCTTTTCTTTGTTTGTTTATAAAAACAATTTGATAAGAACAATCTCATACGTGTTATCTAGTGATCATTATTTACTTTATTTATATGTTATTCCTCACCTTTGTATAAAAAGCAATTTCATTCTTTTATAAGTAATTTCTTTATGATCATTATATGCTCTTGCTAATTAAATTCTTAAGTAAAATCATTTTTTTTAATCTATGTGATATCATATTTTTGGGCTTGTCATAAGTTATTTAATTGGGATATAGTTTCTTTTTCATGCATTGCAGAGATTGTATCTAGTTCCTGTGTTATTTCTCTCTAACATTCCAATATGGAAGCATTGACATTTGCAGGGCATTTCGTCTCTAGCATATTTGCATAGTGTTGACAAGAAATGAACCCGTGATTAAGACCATTAGTTACTTGTCATTTCATAATTTTTTATAAGTGTTATCCTAAGTTGATCATAATTTGCTATATGTTGATCATATTAAACATTTTGATTTATCTATATCTCATGTCATGTTTATTTCGATCATCTTTTACTCAATATTTATATGGCTTTGAGCAATCTTTAAATCTTGAACTATTTATCATGAACACCTTATTATTGTTGCAATGAGATTTATATTCTTATGATTGCAGAGGTTGTCTTGTTCCTACTTGTCTCTAACGTTCCTATCTGGAAGAATTGACATTTTCAGGGCATTCATCTCTTGCATATTAACCTCATACTAATAAGAAATGCACCTATGCTTCAGATTAGTTGCTTGATGACTAATTTTTCATATATTTAAGTGAAATCTTTGGCTCACTATTTATATGTTATGGCTGACACTTAATGTGTAAAAGTAACTTCATTTTCCTTAATGAGCAAGTTAATCTTTTATTTGATCATATTGTGTTGTCATTCTTTTATATGATGTTTGTTAACCTTTGGTATATAAGCATTTTTATTTCTCTATGAGCAATTTTGTTTTATAATCTTTATATGGTTTAATATTGAAAGTTCTTATGCAGATAAGTTCTTTGTTTAGGCTTTCACCTTATTCCAAAAGTAATGAAGTACCATCTTCTACTGTTAATGTCATGATGTTCATCTGTATGATATCATTTTCAATGTATAGACCATTGGGGTCTTGTTTCTTCATTGTTTAAGGTCTTCTACAGATATTTATATTACACCTTGATTGGAAGAATGTCTGTTATCTGCATGTGTATTGGCCATTTGGGATTTTTGTACATTGTTATGGTGTTCTTAGACACATGTTATGTTGTATCGGCCATCAGAAGGTATCTATACACTGGTGTGGATATTATATCAGAGTTCTTCAGCTATCATGTGTGGTTGTGATGATTCTTGTGGTGATCTAGGCTTCTTGTGATTCGATTACATCACATGTTCTTGGAATTTTATTGTTGGGTCTTTCATTGTACAACCTGGTTCATGTGCACTTTCATGATTTAGTGAGAATCGGTTGTTCATCATCAAATTCCACCAGTCGAAGTGTTCATCTTTTTCAGCTTTGGTTCTTCTGGAAGTTGTCATCAAGGGGGAGCAGTAATGACTCCTTCCTTCCTTAGTGTTAGTCTAGGCCCTTCTCCCGGCCATTATTAAGGGGGAGTGTTGGAATATATTATATTCCTTGGAAGGTAATAATGTCTTTGTATTATGTTGGAACTTGTCTACAATCTTATGTAAAAGAGTAATACATTTAACCCATAGTTATATGGTGGTGTATTTACTTGTGTAGAGTATTTGTCCATGGTATTGTATAAATAGATGTTTTTTTGGAGAATTATATTATCCCACATGAAATATGTGAGATTAATTCCTCCTCATCTCTTAGTATATAATAGGGTCAAGTGAGTCTCTACATATTATGTATTCTTGATGTAGTAGTGGTACTATTGTGACACTGTTGTACATCATCTATATTCTTTGGGGTATTTGTGCTTTGCTCTCTTGTAAGATTGGAGAAGACATTGTGGAGATAATAGAAGACTACATTCCCATGGATGTAACCCATTAGGGTGAACCATGTATATCGGTGTTGTCTTGTCATTTTCTTTTCCTTTTCTTATCTTTTATGATATGTTGTTGGTTGCTTAGATAGGTTAACTAGTTTAGCTTGACTCTACTATTCTAACAACTTGATGATAAGCTTAGGGGAGCTGACAACTTCTGAGCATGGAAATATAGGATCTCTCTGATCCTTGAAGAAAATGATTCGGACAAGTATATCAGTGGGGAAGTTCCAACTCCAGAGGGAGATGAATCAAAGGCTATCCATAAGAGGAACTTAAGTAAGGAAAAGAGAATCATTGCAAATTCTATTAAGGATCACCCCATCCCTCATGTGTCATCCTTGAAGAGACCTAAGGAAGTGTTTGATGCTTTGACAAAGTTGTTCGAAGGAAAGAACATCAATCAGAAGATGACATTGAGGAACCAACTAAAGAATGTGAAGATACAAAATTCAGAGACCATGCAATAATACTTCACAAGAGTTTCTCAAGTCAAGGAACAACTTGAAGTAGTAGATGAGAAAGTAGAAGAATGGGAGATTATAATGACCACCTTGAATGGCCTCTAAGGATCATGGGATTCATTCATTCAAGGAGTATGTGCCAAAAAGAAGATGATCACTTTCAACATACTTTGGAAAGAATGCACACAAGAAGAAACTTGAATCATAACAAGAGAAGATAAGATGGGAGCAACTGAAGATGAAGCTCTCACAGTTCACACCAAAATAAATCATAGAAAGAAGGAGTACCATCATCACAAAAAAAGGGAGGACCCTCATCACAAAAGACAAATGAAATTTAGAAGAGATCTACCCAGAATCAGAAGATGAAGTAGAGAACATTGTCAAAGACTCCATTAATTCTTGTAAGAAGACAAGGATCAAGAAGGAGTCTGTTGAAATATTGTAACTTTGAAGAATATTCTAAATGTATTTTACTGATGTACCCCAATGGAGATGTCTTATTCCTCTGTTGGGATGTTACTATTGTCTTTAGTCATCGTAGAGTCATGAGGTATAAAATCCATTGTAAGCCAGGTCAATAGTACCCTAATGAATATAATATAATAATGTTTTGAGTCTTCCCAGGTCAAGTCGACCAGTTAGTTTAGTGGGGCCAACTTTTTAGGTTAAAATTCAAGTGACAAAAAGAGTATAAATAGAGGATTTGTGTTCCTCATTTGAACACACACACTCACTTGTGTACAATGAATAGGAGAGAGAGGGAGACATACAAACAAGGAGGAGGATCACCTATTTTGGGGTTTTATCTTATATATCTATATATATGAAGTTTTGTTGGGTTTTCTTCCCCTTGAGGGTTTCCCAAGATAAATATGTGTATATATGTTGTGATTGTGTTTCTTTCAGTGATTCTGCATATGCTACTATTGTAAATTTCGATTAATAATTAATGACATCTAGCTAACAATATGAAATCTTAACATGTTATCAGAGCTAGCCTGAATATAACAACATTCACAAGGTGAAATTCTCTCTCCTCTCCCTCCGATGAGAAATTATGGTTTCTTCAAAATTAGGGACTTTGAAGATTTGTTTGCATAGAAATTTGTGCCTTCCTAGACCACTTATAATGAACCATAGATTAGAGTTTTCTAGTGGGTGAATCTCTAGGAAAGAAAAACCCTAGTTTGGACCTCAACCATAAAACTACAAAAAACCAGAACCAAAAATCTATAGAAACTGAAATATCACAAGGATGTTTTGAAGGGTGGAGATTTAGAATCTCCAAAAACCAAGTGGACCAACCAACTTGCCTTAGTCAAGCACATCTCCTGGTAAGGTCAGATTTTTCTTTTGAGAACTTTCAATTTTTATCGACCTCCTAGATAAGATGGCCCCAAGCACTAAGCTTGAGGACAAGATGGACGTCATAGAATATTTTTGAGCATGGAAGTATAGGATTGGTATCATTCTTAGATAGAATTATCTCAACAAATACATAAAAGATGAAGTTGCAAAATCGAAAGAAGATGAAATAAGGAGAAGCACCAAAATGACCTAATCAAGGCAATGAAGATCATTGCGGATTATATCAAAGATCACTTGATCCCTTGAGTGTCATCTACAGAGATACCAAAGAAAATGTATGATTCCCTTTCCAAAATTTATGGGGTGAAGAGTTCATCAATAGAAAGATGAATTTGAGAGATCAACTGAAGGGTACCTAGATGAGTAAAGGATAATCCATTCAAGATTACTTCACAAGGGTCTCCCAGTTTAAGGAACAACTAAATGCCATTGGGGACTCGCTTGATGAAGATTAACTAGTTATGCCTACTCTCAATGGTCTCATTCGACCTTCGGATTCATTCATATAGACTCTGTGTGCTAGAAAAGAAAGTATGAAGTTTGACATTACATGGGAAGATCGCATCCAAGAGGAAGCTAGAGTAGCTAACAGAGAAGCTTTACTTAAAGAATATGATAAATATCTAGCCACCCATACGAGGAGAAGAATACAATTAAACTTCAAAAAGGATAGTCACAAGGAGTATAGACCTCCCAATAAGTTTCAAAGGAAAAGAGAAAACAGACAAAAGAAAGACTACTCCAAATGTCAATGTTATAGCTGTCATAAGATAAGACACCTTGCCAAAGAGTGTCCATTGAAGAAGAACAAAAAAAAAGACATCATAATCATCTAGATAAATATGAGGATGAAGAAGAAGAATAAATACCTCGAAATATATAAGCAAAAGAATAATATGTATTATTCTCTGTACTCTCTAGGTTTGTAATACCTGGAGAAGATACATGGATGATTGATAGTGGTCCTTTAAAGCACATGATAGAGAAGAGGAAAAATATATCAAGACTTGAATAAATCAACTCTCCTAAGAAAGTATCATTCGGAGATGACTATCAACATCCCAGCCAAAGAATTGGTGAATCAAGCTACAAGCTTGACTCTGGAACCTCCATGAAGATGAAGTAAGTACTATGTGTACCAAGTTTGAGAAAGAACTTACTTTCCATATCAACATTAGATAAGAAAGGATATAGAGTTTCTTTTATAGATTTACAAGTACTCATGTGGACCAAAGGAAATACAATTGAAGATTTTGTGGTCATTGTTGAAGAAGAAGGAGGATTGTACAAACTCAAGGGACATCTAGAAACATCCCTTGTCCATGACGCCACTATCTCAAGTGAACTATGGCATAGAAGGATTGGTCACATAAACTAAAAATAATTACCCTATGTGATCAAGGTGGTAACATGTTTACTAGATTTGAACATAGATCATGAAGGTACTTGCAAAGGATGTGAAAGAGGAAATAACATCGAGAATCCATTTTTGAAGAGTGAAACAATGACTAAAGGTTTGTTGGAATTAATTCATTCTGATGTATGTGGTCCTATTCCCTCCACATCTTTAAGTGGATATGAATATTATGTTACATTTATTGATGACTATTCAAGAAATACATGTATATACTGCTTGAAGACAAAGAGTGAAGTGTTCAAGAAATTCAAGGAATTCAAAGCCTTAATAGATAACCATTCAAAAAGAAGAATCAAGACACTCAAAATAGATAATGGTGGAGAATATACTTCAAAAGAATTTGAAGCCTTCTACAAAGAATCTAGAATCAAGAGGGAACTGACCACTCCCTACAATCCGCAATAGAATGGTGTTGCAGAAAGAAAGAGTAGAACCATTATGGAAGTAGTGATTGAATACAATGATTCATGATCAAGATCTTCCCATGCATATATGGGATGAAGCAGCAAGAACAATTGTGTATGTGCATAATAGATTATCTCATAGTGATATTGGATTCAAGATTCCTGAAGAAATGTATACATGAAAGAAACTTGAATTGATCCATATCAAGATATTTGGTTGTCCAGTATATGTTCACATTCCAAAAGAAAAGAGAACCAAGTTGGATCGTTTCGGAAAGAAGAGAACATTTGTTGGATATTGTGAAGTCTCCAAAGCATTCAGGATTCCATCATATACAGATTAGTAGGGATGTAACATTTGACGAAGAAACAACTCTTAAGAAATCCAGAAGGTTTCAGCTTGAAGAAATACATGAAGAGGATTTACCTCCCAAAAAGGTAGATGTTGAACCGTCATCAAATGTATTTTAATATTAAAATACATGTTTTATTGAAATTTTCATTTTTGGGTGTCATGGGTACCTCAGAAGTTTGCAGTGTGGATATGGGTTGGATACGAAATTCAATTCCACATCCAACGAGTCCCCAAAATCCAAAATTTGGGTGAACATATAAGGAGATATGCAAAAAATACAATAAGAAAAAGTTTTAAATTTTTTTTTTCTCTCCAAAATTTAGAAGTTTTATTTTATTATTTCCATTATGAGGCCCATTTTAGATCTCAAAACTCCCCTAATGCAATCTATTAGCCAAGCAGTTGGCCAAAGTGAAGTTTAAAGTTTAACCAAGCAGTTATCCAGAGTGAAGTTTATTCAACACTATAATGTACTTTTGTGCCTTAAGTCAATGTGTGGGATTGTTTTTGTCTAATTTTAAGTGAATTTGAGTTTATTCATATGTTATAGTAGGCTATCTACAATACCTTGTTTAAGGAGTCAGGGCCCACTCTAGTTGAGAAGTGTTGTTCTTGTATTTATGCAACATACATTAACATAAAGGTGATTTTGTTAAAATTGAATTGATGAACAATAAATAATACTTTATGTTTAATATCATTTTATTGTTAAGATTCCATATGTTAAAATGGATATCCTTAGTATTCAATTCAATTTCACAACAATATCATATGGAAGATCACTGAAAGAAACAAAATCACAAGATAGATACAGATTTATCCTGGGAAACCCTCTAGTGGAAGAAAACCTAGCGAAAATTCCTTTATATAGATGTATCAAAAGTACAAATATAAAAGCCCAAACATGTACTCCTTCTCCTTGCATATCTCTCTCTCTCTCATATGTGCTATACACAAGTGAGTGTGTGTATTCAAATTAGGAACACACCTCCTCTATTGACCTAACCTACAACAGAGGTTTTACTCATGACTCTATGATGACCAAATAAAATAATAACATCCTGACGGAGGAATAAAACATCTTCGATAGATTACAATAATAAAATACATTTAGAATATTCTTCAAAGTTACAATATTTCAATACTCCCTCTTAATGAGAAGGGTATTCAATTAACTATAGTAACATCAACTGTAGGAGCAAGGAGAGAGAGAATCTTAAAAAACATCAAGGTGGTGCATCTATATGTCATTGAAATTTTTCTTCAACAACCATCAACAACTGGAACATATTCAATATCTTAAGTATCGGAGAGTCATCTTCTACAACACTGAGTCTTCATCTTTGATCTTCGTCTTCTGCAGCACTCGATCACTCGATCATATACAACAACACTTTATCATTCGATCAACACCATCATTATCTCCAGCAACACTTGATATTTCGATCAACAACATCATCATCAACATCAACATAACTTGCAACACATATGATCCAATTACAGGATGATCAACTCATATCACTTTAGGCAATAAGTCCAAGGATGATGAAATTCTATCCACAACATGGAGACAAAAGTCTACATCTCACTTTAGGACTAATTTCCAAGGATTTTACATTCCACCACAATACAGAGACAAAAGTATGCGGATCACTTTAGGACTAATGTCCAAGGATGATACAATCCACCACAACAAAGAGAAAAATGTTTTTGGATCACTTTAGGACTAATTTCCAAGGATGATACAATCCACCACAACACAGAGAAAAAAGTCTGCAGATCACTTTAGGACTAATTTCCAAGGATGATACAATCCACCACAACACGGAGACATAAGTTTGCGGACCAATTTAGGACTAATGTCCAGGGATGATACAATCTCACCACAAGACAGAGACAAAGGTGTACATATCAATTTAGGACTAATTTCCAAGGATGATACAATCCACCACATCACAAAGACAGAATTTCGTGGATCACTTTAGGACTAATGTCGAGGGATGATACAATCCCACTGCAACATCATCAACCTGCCCCCACTTTCTAGGAGTGTATGCAACATCATCACCACTACTCCCCATTTAAAGGAAGGTCTACAATATCATCATCACAACTCCTCCTTACAAGGAAGGTATACAACATCTTATCACTACTCCTCCTTATGAGGAAGTTCTACAACATCATAATCCTTGCTCCTCCTTATGAGGAAGATCTATAACATCATCATCACTGCTCCTTCTTATGAGGAAGGTCTTTTCAAACCACACTAAGCTTGACATGGAAGTATTCAAAATTTACTCAAGACAGAGGATTAGTCAACACATCAGCAACTTTCTCATCGGTACTCACATATTGGAGCTTTATAGATCCCTTCTATACCATATCCCATATACAAAAATATCGGATTTCCATGTGATTTGATTTGTCATGGAATACTGGGTTCTCCGTCATATTTATATAACTCTAGTTGTCACATAGAATCACCGTGGTATCCAACTCTAGGTCAAATAGACTTGACATCAACTTCTGAAGCCATATGAATTCGCAACTAGCAGAACTAGTTGCTATATACTATGCTTCAGTTGTGTCGAGAGAAACATTGGATTGCTTCCTAATAAACCACAAGATCATGGCGGATCCCAGAAAATAACATCCACCTAAGGTGCTATTCTTGTATGAGACACTTCCATCCCAATTTGCATCTGTATAACCATACAATCTATAGTTATGATCTCCAACATCATATAGAACAAAGTCTATTGTACCTTTCCGGTACCTCATCACATTATTTGCAGCTACTACGTGAACATGTCTAGTTTTAAATAGATACTGACTTAGGGTGTTCACATTAAATCATATATTTGGCCTAGTATTCATCAAATACATCAACAACCCAATAATCTATCTGTACTAAGTCACATACACTAACTATGATGATTCATCATCTGACAAATTTAGGTTTGTATCCATGGGTGTGGCCATGGATTTACATTCCAACATATCAAATCTTTTTAAGATTTTCACAACATACTTTCCCTGGTTGATAAAGATTCCTTCTCGGATCTGCCATACACAAATGAAGTCGATAGCATATATTATTATGAATAACCAACATGTAACTATGTATGGATCAGATATATATTACAATAGGTAAAAATCGTGAGGCCTTGAAGGCCATCTGGATGCATACACGTGTGAGACAATGATTTGGTCCTCGAACCCCCCTAGGTGGACCAATCAACTTCCTAATAATCCCAAACAATCACAAATGCAAGTGTGAAAATGGGTGAGGCATGTTGAGACATAAATGGAGGAATTCTAGGCATGGGTATGCACATGGGTGAGTGGGAGTGGCTCTCGGAGGTAATAAATTCCCAAGGAAGGCAAAAAACCACCACAAACATGCATTAGCGCCTAAAGTCAAACACATTCTCTGAATTTAGGAATGGGGGAGCGCACCAAGGAAATATGTCATCAATGAGGGCTCCTATCAGTCATAATGATTAACTGGGAGTGCCTCAACTATTAGTAAATGATCAATATCCCTAAGTCTAGACCATAGAACATTGCATGGAAGAAAATTAAATGTGCCTAATGTATAAGATCATGGTGCTAAGGTGGATTATTTCTATAGAACCCCCCCCTTAAGCATAACTTAGTACAACTTATCCAAAATATTATTGAGGCCTTGGAAACTAAAGCTCAAGTCACCTCATACAATACAAAAATTTATTTGTCTATAAAAACAAGGTAAGGAGGAAAACCACACGGGAACAAAACCTCCCCCCAAAAATGGACATGGAGCCAAACATATGAAATTGAATTGTAGCCATCACCATGTATCACCCACTCCAAGAAGGGATCTTAGATAGGTGAATGTATTCTCTGTGAAGCGCTTGGTGAAAATGTCAACAATTTGCCTTGTAGATGGGCAATATTGCAAGGCTATCACCTGATCATACACCAAGCTCCGGATGTAGTGCGTGTGTATATCAATGTGTTTGGTCCTCTAACTCTCCAATGGATCAGTGGAAATATTGACTTCACTTTTATTTTCACACCAAATGACTGTGGGTGAATCAAAGGCAGCTCCAAGTTCCTGAAGAATACCTTGCAACCACTCACATTATGTAGCTTCGTTCACTGCTCTTCCGTACTCAGCCTAAGATGAAGATAGGGATATGGTGTGTTGTTTCTTGCTTGAACAACATATGGGACCATGTGAAACCATGAATACATAACCTGAAGTGGACTTCTTGTCATTGGGATCTCCAACCCAATCAGAATCAGAAAATCCAACTAGTTCTAGTGGAGAACCAACAGCATGTGTACCTTGAAGTGCTTGGTTCCTTGCACATAGTACATGATCCTCTTGTATTCCTTCCAATGGATCTCATGAGGCTGCTGCATACATATTTCTACAGAACCTACAACATATGAGAAATCTGGTTGAGAGTGTGTAATGTACAGTAGACTCCCAACTAGCTATATGTACAATGACTTGTCCACCAATGGAGTCTCACCAAATTCACCTAGTTTTATACCTGAAAGGAACGAGAACTTGGCTGCCTTAAATTCATCCATTTTAAAATTCAATAACGGGTCTGCAACATAATTTTTTTGGATGACCTTGATCCCTGCTTCTGATTTCTCAATTTCCAAAAAAAGAAATTGCTTCAACAATCTAAGATCAGTCATGGAGAATTCGTTGTGCAAAGAAGACTTAATCGATCCAATTTATTTAGTGTAGATACCTGTAATCAAAATAGCATCAAAATACAACACTATTACCTGAAATAAATCACCAACATGCTGCAAATACACATTAATATCATATTTACATCTTTCAAATCCAAGCGAGAGCAAAAAATTGTCCATCTTGGCATACCAAGCCCTGGGTGATTGCTTGAGGCTATAGAGAGACTTATTTAACATGAATACAAGTGAAGGATCCTCAATTCAACCTTTATGTTGCTGCATATAGATCTCCTCTTGCATTTCACCATGAATAAATGCACTCTTAACATCCATGTGGTGAACCTCCTAGCGCTTAGATGAAGCAATGGATAAAACTAGCCTGATAGAGTCCATCTTTGCAACCGGTGCAAATGTCTCTGTATAGTCCAGTACTTGGACTTGAGAGAATCCTTTGGAAACCAAATTGGCCTTATACTTGATATATGAATCATTAGAATCCATTTTTTTCCTATAGACCCACTTGCATTGCACTAGTTTCCTCTTGGAGGGAAAGGAAACCAATTCCGAAGTCTCATTTTCATGTAATGAGTTGAACTCTTATTGCATGGATGTTTTCCATATTGGGTCAAGTATTGATTCCTAACATTTTTGAGGACTAGATCCAACCATAATCATGGCCTTTTTCAGCAAGATTCACTTCACATGCAGAGAAAGCAGTGTGAAATTGAGATCTAGTCTTTTTAGGATCTAGTGGATTGCCATCTAGATTTCCTGTTGCTTCAAGAGTTTCTGAGCCAATTTGGGATGAATGGATGAGTCATGATATGAATGAATTCCATCATAATTTTCAGAAATCTCAGAATCATAAAAATAAGAAAGAGTTTCATCACTTACATCATCATGGAGGGAGGATGTGAGCATTCCCCATGAGCTAGTTTGACCTCTTGCATGAGCACCTCTTCGAGCTGTACACTCCTTTATATGAGGGATCAAAGAGATTGTATCCCTTTGAATATTCAACATATCCAACCATTATGGACTCCTTTCTTTGAGGTTGTGAGGATTTTATTTTCTCTAGAGGAATCCTATCCCAAGCCTTTGAGCCAAAGACCCTGAAATGTGAAACACTTGGCTTATGACCAAACCAAGCCTCATATGGTATATTGATATCCAAATATTTGTGAGGAGCTCCATTTTTAACATATGCGAAACAATTAATAGCTTTGACCCATAGATTAGGACTCAAATCCTTTGCTTCAATCATACATGTTGACATCCCCTTGAGAACCCTGTTCTTGCGCTCTCCAACACCATTTTTTTGTGGTGTGTAGGGCACCCAATGATGCATTTGGATGCCACATTCTTCAAAAATATGCTGAAAAATCTTGTTCCCACATGCATTCTCAACTAGGGATTTCCAAACTTTGAGAGTCTCAAAGACTTCAGATTTTAGTTTGAGGAAATACACCTAACAGTAACTTGATAAATCATCTATGAAATTTAAGACATACCTTGATACCCCATAAGAGGGTGTGGGAAGAGGCCCAATGAGATATGAATGCACCAAATCAAGCACTTGTATAGCTCTCCTTTCTTTCCCTTTCTTATAGTTATGCTCTACATGCTTTCCCACTACACATCCTTTGCATGTGCCACTTGAGAAATTGATATAAGGAAGCCCTTCCACCATGCCTTCTTTGTTCAATTCCTAGAGGTGTTTGTAGTTGATATGGCCATATCTCTCATGCCACAACTTGCTTGTCTCATTGGAATGTGACAGAAGTGCATTTCCTCTAGAGTAGGGAAGGAAATGGGATAGCTTGTACATTCTTGCATGATCATCAAACCCCAATGCCACCACCTTGTTTGTAGAGATTTCTTCTATCTCCACTATTTATGGAGTAAATTTTACTCTCTTGGCTTCACCAATGTGAGTCATTTGGTACACTAAGAGTAGGTTCAATGCCGAATTAGGTACAAACAAAACATTGTTGAAGTACCCATCTTCAAGATCGATCCTTCCAATCCATATGTATTGGATCCCTGAATCATCACCCATTCGAACAGTTGGACCACTGTTAGAATACATGGCCAAGAAGAAGTCTTCTACAAAGGCCATATTCCTTGAAGCTCCTGAATCAATGATGAAGGAAGAAGAGTGTGAATAACCGACAACCAATGCATGGAACCTTTATTTGTTGTCTGAGCTTGAACCACCATCTTTCTTCCTTGCACCCTTAGGAAGTGGGATGTTGTTCTTCTCAAGAATTGATGCCATCATGTCTATGGTATTCTTCATGCATGCACTCTCTGGATGCCACCCTTTGTGATAGTAAGCACATTTGGTCTTCTCTTTCTTCTTCTTTTCCTTGTCCTTGCAAGGATTTGAACCCCCATCTGAAGATTTGGGTCTTTCTTGCTTCTTCTTGTGCTGCTGCTTCGATTCCTTGGATTTCTTCTTTCCTTTGGATGGATTAAAAAATCCTACGACAAGATATTGATCCTTACTGTATTTGATCGTGCCCATTTTCACTAGCTTGTCTTTCTCTTGAGTTAGTGAATCCGTGATTTCAGCCAGTGAAGGCATGCGCCCGTTTTGAGTTGTGAGCTTGCTAAAGTGGAATGTAGACACAAAAACTCAGTACTATGGATCTAGCTTCGAAAGTATGGACAATATGAGCTGGTCATCCTTATTTTCTATGCCACACTATTTTAACTGAAGCAACAACGATTTGAACTTGGTGAATAAGTCCTAGATTGTCTCAAAATCAGCTGGGCTCAGTGAGATTAGCTCATTTTCAAGCTGGTGACCTCTCATCTCATCAGTATTCCCAATAAATGCCTAAATCTTGAGCCATAATTCATTGGGATTTGATATAATGTCTACATGGAAGAGTAAGTCTCTCGAAATGATGATACAAAGCATTCCAAATGCTTCATCAATCCTATTGAAGAACTTTGATTTCTCCACAATAGAGTTTGGTTCAACCTTAGTCCCCATGGTGACCCTGTATAGGCCTTTCAACCTTAGTTGGATCACCATTTCTGCCTTCCACTCAAAATAGTTGAATGGGGTCAGCAATACATGGGTTTTCTCCATTTATGCTTCCGCTCTTGGTGACAAACTATTGAATGTACCTGCAATGCAATCACTCGAATCTATTTAGAAAATACCTCAAGAAACAACTCAAACACTATGGATTGATTTGCACCTCCAAAGAGATTTGATACAATGTGATAATTTATTCACAATAGGATCTAGGAGCCAAGGATATTCTCACAATTCGATATTTCTCACAAAATATGCACAAAATAACAGAAAGAGTGAAAATAACATACACAAATGAAGTCAATACCATATATTATTATGAATTTCCAACATGTAACTATGTCTAGATCATACATATATTACAATAGTGAAAAATTGTGAGACCTTGGAGGCCATCTTCATGCATTCAAGTTTTAGGCCATGATTTGACCCTAAAATCCCCCTAGGTAGACCAGTCAACTTCCTAATCATCCCAAACGATCATGAATACAAGTGTGAACATGGGTGAGGCATAATGAGACATAAATGGAGGAGTTATATGCATGGGTGAGCACATGGGTGAGTTGGAGTGGCTCCAGGAGTAAATAAATCTCCAAGGAAGGCCAAAAACCACCACAAACATGACTAGAGCCTAAAGTCAAACACATTCCCTGAATTTAGGGATGGGGGAGCACACCAAGGAAGATATGTCATCAATGAGGGAACCTTTTAATCAGAATGATAAACTAGGAGTGCCTCAACTATCAGTAAATGATAAATATCCCTAAGTTTAGACCATATAACATTGCATGGAAGCAAATGAAACGTGACAAAGGTATAATATCATGGTTCTAAGGTGGATTATTTCTCTAACATTATTCTGATTCTTTTTTTCTCTAATAAATCTTTATATCTAAAATTTGAATAAAATTTCATTCCCATATTTATCATGCAAGTATATTTCATTCTCAAACTTGGAGATGATCAACCTTGGTAGAAAAATGGGAGCCGATTCAAATTTAGGTCTTCTCTTATTCAATGAGATCCCAACAGGTTATATGTCACCACACAACATATCATCAAAAGGATTTGTGGATTTCCCTCTTCTTTTGGGTTCAATTGTTTTCAACATGAAATCAATCATCTACTACTTGAACATGCTTATGAAAAAATGCCATTTGGATGAAAACCTTTATGTTCAATCATAACACTTTATGTTGGTCACAACAATTGATAGATCATGTAATGTATGGCTTTATGTGACCTCAATGCCTACATTTTTTAGGATGAGGGGATTCCTCAATATTTGGGAAATGCAAGAACTAGATAACAAAAAACTTGGTGAAACATGAGTTATCTGGAATTATGTTTTCATCATTGAATATCATAGAGTTCCAATGAATCCCCAAGTTCATTTACCTCCATGCAATAATATTGGTCACATATCCAATAAAAGAACCTTTGGATAGAATACTAAAGGAAATAATTAGATTTGAATTGCCTTTGATGTCAACCTCATCTTGATCTCCACCTAGTTGAAACATTGACCTCCCATATCACTATAATTCCTTGGAGAATGTTTATTCCTTGGAAAATTCCTTTGTTAGGGTTAACCTTGACTCAAGAATGATTCAAATGGTCTAGGTCTCAGCACATGTTTTTGGTCCGAAGCTATTTGGTGGCCAATGATACTTTTCCATGGTAATTGGAGGCCCATGGAATTAAAACAGGGTATTGCATTTAAAGAAGCCTTTATAAGGGTTGAGAATATCTGTTGTAATGTGTCCTGGAGGTTAGTGGTGGATAGATCACTTTTCCTAGCTTGGTCGGTTTAGGTCAAGGGAGATAATAGATCTATTATGGTGTTTTTTCCCAGTTTTTGGTTTTCCATGTAAACATTGTGTGTGTATATTAAATGTGTTTCTATGTGGAATTTTTTTCTCTCATTATTAATTATATGTATGCTCGTTCAAATACTAAGAGTCTGTTGGATTGATTGTCAAATTTTTCTCAAAGTGACATTGTAGTTCCTCAGGTGAATCTGTGTATGAAGCCTCCAACACTTCACTTCTCAACCTCCACTAAACTTGCAATGGTGGAAAAAATTATTGGTGTTGAATGGCTTGATTTTTATACTCTTCTTCTCCATATTCCTTTACGTTTACAATTTCCTTAGGGAAGATTTATTTTCATTCTTCCTTTGAAAGAATTAAAACTTCTGCCGCGTTCTAGATTCTCCCAACAAGACACCTCAACATCGAATTTCTTACCATAGAATGAAGATACCTAAAAATACCAACAATGGTCAGCATCATGGCCTTTTATTTTGCAACAATAACACACAAGGCATGTATTACTTAATGAATACCTCTTGTTTATTTTTCTTCTTATTTTGTTTAATTCACTTGCTACTTCTTTTAAGTTTTAAGTGCTAGTATAGATTGTTTCTGTGGTATCTTCTCCTTGAATCTGTTCAATAATTTTCCACAAGAGTGTTGTAGTGGGAGTGCTATCTTGTATTCCTTCACTGTTACTCTTTCTTCTAATTATAAATTTCCAACTCTACAACATCTTTTTCCTTCACAAAAGTGACCTTTTTGGTTATGGATTTTCTCTCTATGTCATTGAAACCTACGCTTTAATGCTTGACCTTATATTCAAATACAATGGATCTTATAATACATTGACTTCTCTTCACTAGCCTTTAACCATAATAACCAATTTTCCTTAACAATTTCAAACCAAATCCTCAACTATGTTTTTCAAATCACTAAGATATTCTTATCTTAGGAAAGGTTGGAAGAAGGTAAAATTACTATAACTATGATGCTAGTTTGTTTGGTAGTAATGAGAGGTTTCTTTTTCTTCCTTATTCTCTAGGATAGTTTCCTACATATTTGTAAATTTCTTCTCCTTGTCTACCAAATATTGGTGTATTTTAATCATCATTTGAGTGATAGTATCCTCCTACTAACTATCCATCTAAATGGTGTTTTCTCCCAATTGAAAAAAATTAACTCTACACTTGTCTGAATCCACCATGATAGTTGTGAAGGAGTATTCGAATTCAATGATACTATCATTTAGGAATAATAGCATAGCTCTTTTGACTTAAAAAATTTCAACCATTGCCTCCACCATGTTTTTCAATATCACTTAAGTGTTCTCAAGAAAGGCTTTAAGAAGGTGAATTTACATGCATGCTTATCTCAATTATAATTCTAGTTTCTGTGGCAGTTGTTAGCACTAAAATATACCCCATTAATTTTTTTAGCTCATCACTAAATGTACATAAACTTTTCTACCATTCATCCTTCACACAAGTTTTTCCAAGAGCTTGAAATCATAGACAAGATTGCATCAAAATCATCTGAAATGTCAGAATGCAACCTGTGGTGGCAAGGATTTTGGTAACTGAAAATGTTAATGGGCACGATGTACCCGTTTCAAACCCAAATGGACCATTATATCATTATATTTTCCTTATATGTACAAGGGACACAATCAAGCTCTTATGCAATCATGCAATCTTGGCACTATAGGCCGAAGGTATAACAATTGCAACCACAATCATAGAAATGATGATTTTCGAAATCTAGAAATTTTCACTATTTCAAAATATCTCAAATGGATTCATAAAAGGTGTGCCCAATCCTATTTGTTACTATCAAAAGTATTTGATATGTTCTAAACCTGGAAAGGTGCATGATCAAATTGAAATGTATGAAGAAAATTTGATATTCAGTAACCTCAAGAGGAAATAACTTCTCTACACTTCCAACAAATACTAGCCATCTTGAACATTCTTTTCTTATATCTCTCCTTCCATCTGAAATTGGTGGGAAACATATCAAGAACCATGGATGAAATTTTTTTTTTTGACTTTGGCTTGATACACCACCCTTTTATTCTTGAATTTACGCATCTTGACAAGCATGTTTAACTCTCAAAATTACCACCTTGATACACCACCTTTCCACTTGTGAATTTCATTCAAATTAAGAAAGAAAGCATGGTTTTGTCAATGCAATTATGAACTATATTTATAAGACCAATCTCAAAGAAGAGACAGGGGTTTTGTGGTAACTAGCCATGGAGAAAATTATTTATCCACATGTAGTGACTCTCAAAAAATCCCAACTATTAGTCAATAAACTTACATGTTATGCCAATGGGGAGAGTCTCTATTACCTTGAGAAGAAACACTTGCAAAGTCTATAGAGAGGATTCTTATGGATCATTTGAAATCTTCTCCAATTCCTAGCTTGGTAAGTCAAATCAGTTAATCGAGCATTTAAATCATCTAATACATTTTTAGCAAATAAAATCATAAGCTCCATATCTAAAGACAACATTAGGTAACCTCACACCCATATTTCTAGGCTCGATAGGAATAAAAAGGGTAGCTACAAGAATTCAGGGAAACCAATCACCATTTTTTCTAAGTAAAGGATCAACAATCGTTCAAATCAAATCCAACAACATTTTGAGGGATTGTGACAACTTTTGAACATTCAATGATGACAGATGGAACCATATCAACAGAGTGAATTATTTCATATTGGAAGGAATTCAGAATTCAACATTCCAGATTCTTTGCAACAAATTTTAATATTAATATTATTATTTTTAGCTCATTGGTGGGATTTTATTTTGAAATCAGGGAAATTTTTAAGGATCCATACTTATTTAAAATTGTATAAACCTTCACGAATCTTACTAATTCTTAAAATGTCAACTATAAAATATTTGACAATATTTTTCTAAATATATTTCAATTTCTAAGGATTTTATGTAGTTTCTATCATAATTTGGCGATTTTTAGAGTGAAAACAATTCATCCCACCAAAATTGGGGGAAATGGGGCTTCAAAAAGTGCAAATTGATAAAAAAAAAATTTGGAAAAAAACATGGAAAAATAGCCCATGGGGTAAATTTCGCCCCTACAATTTTCCTTGTTTGAAATGCTAGCAACATTTAGTTGATGTATTTTTCTATATATTTTGTCATTTGAAGGGTAATCAAGGGGATTTTTGACGCCTCAGAGAGAGAGAGTTATAAGGGTCACAAGCTATGTATTTTTTCTGTATTCTTATGGGCACATCTACTCCTATATTTTAGTATTAGAGATTCAAATAGACTTCATTGCAAGTCTATATTTTTTTTGTATTTCATGTCTTTCATGTCAATTTGAATGAGATGAGTGTCGATGTAATATATATTAATGGTCCATGACATACAAACTCTTGAGTAGTAAAGTATTTATTGTGATTTCCTGTGTTTTGTAAGTCTTATCCAAATACTTATCATTCTCTTTTGGAAAGTATTTCTGAGAGTTGAATGTTCTACTCATGTGTATATTAGTTGAATTAGCCTGTGAAGGTAATGATTATATTTTATGGTTGTTTCAATATGATATAAGCTATTTTATGGTTGTTTCAATATGACTATATTTTTCAATTAAAATGATTTCATGTTTTTATGATCTATAAAGGTAATGATGGAATTTGATACCTACCAGCATAGATCCATCTAAAAGGGGATCTACCAAGCACAAAGAGGGACCAAATATCTCAAGGTGCAAACCCTTTTTTAGAGTGTTAATGTGTAATCTAAGATTTATGGTCTTAGTTTATCTAATTTATGTTGTTTTATATATATGCAATTCTAAATTTAATTTAAATTTAATTTAAGCCAACAAGTTATTTTTAATAATATTTTATTATTTTTATAAAAGACTCCTGTCAACTCTAGGATGAGCACCGAAGGAGTTACACATCTCTCCCGTACTGGGCTTTAGAATGCACCTCTTCTGTGCAATAAAATGATTTCATGTTTTTATGATCTATAAAGGTAATGGTAGAATTTGATATACCAGTATAGGTCCATCTAAAAGGGGATCTACCAAGCACAAAGAGGAAATTAAATCTAGTTTATCTAATTTATGTTGTTTTATATATATGCAATTCTAAATTTAATTTAAATTTAATTTAAACCCAAAAGTTATTTTTAATAATATTTTATTATTTTTTATAACTGAAAGAGTTACACATCTCTCCCCTAGGCTGGGATGCATAAAAAGAATGCACCTCTTGGTTGCAAAAATGCTTGTTATGAACATTTTATTTTGAGTTAGTTAAATTTTGTTGATACTTCCATCATCTAAATACCTATTTGAATGAGGATACACAATCAAAACAATAAAAAAAAAGATTTTATCATGAATCAAATAATTTTTTCATAAGGAAATATGTCAGTGCTATTATGTGAAAATACATAATCAAAACAATAAAAATAAAATCATATTTTGTCATCAATCTAATACTTTTTTCATATAGAAATATGCCCAATACTTTTCACTAGAATTAAGGTGTGGCTACATTACATAATCCATTTAACCATTATATAAAAGATGCATAAGAACATCATATCATTTACAAAAATTAAACTTAATGAGAAAAATAAGAATTATTCTTCCCAACCACTTAAACTACATCCAATCAATTTCATCACCAATCAAATACATTCTAATATTATATAACATTTAATACAAAGTTAACCATATTATTACGCTATCCTAATATCATAAAAACGTCACAAGCGTAGCCGTCCATTTTAATAAATAAAAAACATTCAGAGGACTGCACCATTGGTGGGCACTGGGACAGTAATAAACTTAGCGGGACGGTCATCAGAGACTACAGTTCCTGACCATCAGAGACTACATTCAACGACGTGGAGGATGCAAGCCGTACATCCCTGCAGTCATCTGGTTTCTTTTCTTAAAAATCCATTATGAATATCTGAAA
>LPNX011124811.1:0-12165 GCA_001517045.1 Pseudotsuga menziesii
TGCCTTGAAGAGGTGTAAACCCTACCATTCCTAGCACATAACTGGGCGGAGTTGATACCAATAGATTCACCAACGAATCTTCTATCCATTGACGTATCATTCACACATTTTGGCATTCATATGATATTTATTTTTTAATTACTTCTAAAACTTATACTTAGAAAACCACACTGCAACTTCAAAGCAGCTCAAAGAAAAATCCGCAGATTTAAAAATACACAGCCAAAAAATTCTAAAAAATGCTCACATCACATATCGATGTGTCCTCTTCAAAAGGGTATCTTTGGTTTTTCAATTTTTGAAAAAATAGAAAAAATTCCTTTACGTGGACAAATATGTGTTTAAAACGATGCTGAAATCGAATGTGGTCACTTTCGAAAAATAATAAATAATTGTATAATGCGAAAAAAATTAACAAAAAAATATGCACATCACACTGTATTTTATGTAGATCATGCTCATATATTTATTTTTTTAGAATTATTAATGCAAGATTAAATTACTCTACGTGGACACGAGCCACTTATTAGCTTCTTCAAATTTTTAAGGTCACACAGTTCATTAAATGCACAAATTCACACATTAAATGACATCGGCATATTTTTAAAAAAATATCACTATGAAGCCAACATAATATTCTACAATTTGTTTTTTTACTGCAAGTCAAAATTCACATGGAATATATGCGTTTTGAGGGCTTCTATCTAGCACATGAGTAAAAAATCAGGTTTTCATCGCCAAATTTGGCCAAAAAGTGTTACCCATCTTCATGGAATCACCCTGTACTTAAATAATAAGTCATAAGAGGCTCTATGTTCAACTCTATAGTCTATTATAAAAAATGGGGCACTGCACATGGAACTAAAGGAACAACCAGAATAAAGCTCAAGGTGAAAAGGAAGCAGTTGAACCCTATTTTCACATTTTACTATGATGGATGGATGTTGATGCTTAGTGATAGTTGACTACATTGCTTAATAGATTATATTATATGGTTTCCTCCCATGTTTCAAGGACAAAACATGCAAAGGGTGATAGAATTACGTAGGGAATATAATATGTGGTACCTAATGAGGTGCCCAAGGGGATAATGTATGTAATGTGGACACAATTATGGAATGAGACCACTTGGTAGTTGGTGGGTAATACCTGTGTTCAATAGGTAGTTAGAAGAAATAATATAATAATAAGGGGTAGTTGGCATAGACCTCTTAGGAATATTCATGAGAAAGTATAAATATACATGAGTATGATTAAATAAGATAGGATGGATTTTGGATGTATTCCATTTGATCAAGCATGGTTTATGGAGTGATTCATTCCATAAAGAGTATTTGATGGTGTTACCCTACCTTAAGGGTTTTTTCTCTCTATATTCTTGTGTTCATTATTATACGATTGTATTTTTGAAATTTATTTTGAAGTTTAAGGGTTCTATATCATTTTTGTGATTCAATTTATGGGTTAAGGATCACTAAATAAGTAGTGCGATAGTTAATTTTGACTTTGTCATTGTAAACATGTATAAGAGGATTTTTCCAAGTAGAATGATAATGAATAAGTTTTGGGCTTTATCTCTTTATTCTCTTTTTCCTTTTCTAGATAATCTCCTTTTAGAAAGCTATGTTTTGCATCACTTAACACCAAAGCAATTCAATTGAAACTTCTAATCCACTCCCTCACAAAAATGCTCAATGGTAGTTGATTCAATTCCATTGGATGAACACTCATCCATATCACATAACAATTTTATTTTTCTAGGTTCTAGAGATCCACCCTCTCATTATCCAAACACAATGTTATTCTAAGATCTTTGTGTAAACAATTCCTTGTCGTGGAGAACCTACCTAAGAAGATATTGGTTCTACTCATTCCAACTCAATTCAATATATGGCACTAGTAGTCACTGAATCTTTACATAAACAATATAGGGAATCTAATTCAATTATCCAACTAGACACCCACATTACTCTATCAAGTATAGTGGCCAAATGCAAGGTGAAGCATTGTATGATTAGATTTAGAGATTGCATGCACACCTATTTCAAGATTTGTGCAAATATATCTAAAGAGCACAAGATGGAAATTTTTGGGTATTAGTTCGGTGTTTTAGCTCTGGCTTAGTGATAGTCCCACACCGAATCTTTGAAACTCTATGACAAAATCAACATATCATAGGTAAGGATATCCATTTATGTCTCCCCCCCCAACCCAAAATTTATTTTATTAGGCATTATGTAGGAGTTTTTACCCCCTTGGATATCTACAAAATGTTTTGGGACATTGGCTATAGTGTTGGTAGGTTCTTAGGCATACTCTTCAACACTATATTGAAAACTAATCATGCATTTGGATTAAGCTTCAAATACACTTGTGAACATGTACTTATTATTAAATCTTGTTTTGGGTTATTAGCGATTTTTAGAAATGAGATGGATTTAATTGAGAATGCAAATTTTGACCAAGCATTCCTTTGTGTACTAGCTCTTGAAATAAAATTTGATATATTCCATCACTTTATCCAACATCATAGCCCTAACCTACCTCCCTCATCAACCCCACCCTCTCCATCCTCATCTCTACCTCATAGTGCATTGTCCTCTTCCTCTGGTCCTAGTCATTGGCTATCATATCATAAGACATCAACCCATTCTATTATCAAGCATAGAGCTCTCTAATGCTAAGGTATTGTGAAATACTTGTTTATTGATGAGCAATCTAATCCTACTGTAAACATCCTTTGCTTTACCCAACAACGTACACCACTAGAGTTCAATTCAATGGAAGATATTTCCTTTATAGATGCCTCATTATTTCCCATGTCTAGGGATCCATCCCAACCTATTGATGACCTTATTTTCTGCATAATTCTTAAGTCAAAGATAAAATGGATACCATCACTCTTGATAATGGAATCCAAAAGAACCTTGTATCCAATGTTTTTTTCAAATTACTATATATATCCACTACATTGTAACCCTACCCTATCATGTAGTATGGGTTGAGAAAGGAAACCCTCACTTTCTACTCAATCAACAATGTGTTCTTACCTTTTCCATTGGTGATTTCTATGAAGACATCCATTGTGATGTCTCCTCTCTTGATTGTTTGGGCTTGACATTAAGAATTCCATACAAGCATAAATGCCAAGCCTTGTATGTTATTGTGAGAAATACTTATAAGCTCTTTAAGAATTGTAATATCTATGAACTTAATTCTATTTCCATTTCCCTACCTCCTCTTATCTTTTGGAATGGAATTGGTTGTGAGTTCAACTTACCTAAATGTTTATTCTTATGCATCATCCATGTTGTAAACCTGATAATGAAATGCAATATATTCCCTTTTATATAATTCCATTGATTGATGAGTTTATTGATGGTTTTTACTCCTACCAAGTTTCGTCCTACACATAGTATTGAGCACTCTATATACTTAATTCTTAGTGTTGTTCTCTCTAAGTATTTTCCCATTTTTTATTTTCCACTGAGGCTATCAAGGTTGAACACCAACTCAAATATTTTCTTGAATCCAACCATATCTAACCTAGCTCAACCTTGTGTGGGTCCCTAACCTTCATTATCCCTAAAATGGAACATTGGGAATAACACTTGGTCATTGATTATAGGGATCTCAATAAAGTCACGATCAAGAACCAATATCCCTTACCTATGATTAATGATTTATTGTACTTCCTTCAAGGAACCCAAATTTTCATCAAATTGGACTTGACCATTTGGTTTCATCATGTTCACATGGCCTTTAAAGAAACCTAAAACACCAGTTTTAAAACCAAAACTTGGGTTATTTGAGTGCATTGTGATGTGTTTTGGCCTCACCAATGTCCTTGCTACATTTCAAATACTTATCAATAATATATTTTGACCACATATAGGAAATTTTGTAGTCACATATTTGGATGATATTATTATTTTCAGCCACACATGGGTTGAACACTTGCAACATGTTCATCTTGTGCTAGAATTTAGTTGTGTAAGCATAAGTTGTAGGTCAAAAGGAAGAAATATTTTTTGGCCGGACCTCTATGTAGTGACTTGTGTTTCTCATTGATCAGGAAGGTATGTATGTTTATCCAACTAAAGTGAAATCCCTAGCCACGTGTCCCACTCCTACCAAAAAAACCAATTTGAAGAGTTTTATGATGTGGTTTTACTTTTTATCACTGTTTTATCACCAACTTCTCCCACATTGCATGGCCCTTGGACCAACTATACAATTAGTGTGTTTCACATAGAACACATGTGATGAAATATTTCAATACACTACCCTAAACTTAACTCTAGTTTTGTATTTACCATATTTATGTCAACCGTTCGAAGTGGAGATAGATGCTTCTCATTATGTGCTTGGTGTTGTACATGATAAGGAGGGTCACCACATTTGTAATGTCCCCAACCCTCCGAATGGTGAAGAGGACGCTACCATAACACTATATACCCAGACATTTAGCCCCATAAAATGTAAAATAAAATGCATTGAACCAAGATACACAGATGCATAAAGAATTAACATTCAGCGGAAGCAATTACATTTAATTCAAGCATTCAACACATTTTAACATGTTCATCGTAATTCATATAAATGATACAGTTGCATGGGTAAATTCATAAGAATACTTATCTTCGAATGAAGCTTCCCGGAACCAGCTATGCCGCTGTAACGTTCCACCCAACCATAGGCCAGTGTGCTCCTTAATCTCTCAGCAACACCGCCACCCCCAAGATGGGCATGATTTCCCTAAGGAAAAGGGAACTAGCAGGCTCACACATAGCCAAAGATACGTCAAAACTTAGTCAAGCCCACATGGTTGGGTTTATCAGACCAAGAGTACATAACAACACATAACCAAGCCAATAAGTTTGGTTTATCAGGTTATCAGGAGATGGAAGCACTATCTGCTAAGCTAGTGGGCTCATTAAAGAGCTAAGGATGCCTACACCAGAACTGGCTTGACTCCTAGGACATCCACACACACCCAACATAAGGAATCACTCCCTTCTTTGCTGCATAGTCCCTTAGGGCATGACTTCCCTTCTAGTGCTATTCAGGGGGGGGTGTAGAGAAGAGATTCAACTCTCTAGCTCTGTTTATGAGGCTCTTGCAAAACACTATGTTTTCAAGAAGACTCCTTTCCACTCCGAAACAGTCCAAAGACCAATTTCATACACAACAATACACACCATTCTTGGGTAGAGGAAAACAATTCAGCCACAAAATTAATTGCCAAGGAGGGTAAGAACAACCCACTAACAATAGACCATATCACAGGGACATTTTGGCACTAACGTGGCAAAAAATGAATACAATACACAATATTTACAATGCTGGGCATGAAAAAAAACGTACTATAAGATAAAATTAGAAATGGTAAGTGGGTAAACCAACTCCAAGAGCCAAAATCTATTTCCAACTTGGAAAACGGTGGATAAATGCAACAAAAATGTTGGGGAATAAACCCAACCGCAGATCATCACCCAAAAATGAAATTCTCAGTCTGAGGAAAGTGAAGAACGACTGCCCACGTGAGGTAAAAACACACATACAACAAACTTCCATCCGTTCGAGAGAGAGCCCAACGTGGATTTCTCAAGATGGGGAAAACGTCTAGGGCCCAAAATCGTGAATAAAACATACAACAACCCAAATCGTGGAGGTCAAAAATAGCTCCCATTCTTTCCCTGCATGAACAAAATGAAGAACGTGGGTGTATGGAAGAATGGCATACATTTTTGGGCATTTTCCTTGCCAAGGAAGTCAAAACATGTTTTTCAAAAATGGGTCCTCTGCCCAATTCGAATTTCTGCCCATACTCTTCCCACTCCATGCAATAACTAACTCAACCACATTCTGGTAGAATTTAATGATTGGGGAAAAAGACAAAATGGACAGTTGAGGGTTTGATGGGATCTCCTTTTGACATTTGGCTTCCCTCCAATTGGCCCAAAGGTTTCAATAATTTCCCTCCCTATTCCTTAGGAAAATCGTGCCCTTTTCATTATGGTTGCATTGACTTAGCTGGTTTTGGGGATTTTTAATTAAAATGCATATTTACATGATGCCAAAATTATAATGTGCCGGATAGCATGACATACCATTGGTAACGATTTTAATCGCCGAAACATAAAACATTAAATTGATGGTGGGGATTTTTCCTTTAGCTCCACACCACGATTAATTACAATATATACATCATATGCATTTTAATGCAAACGAGGTCAAAAACAGGTGTTACATTCCCCTCCCCTTTCAATAGCACTATCCTCAGTGCTTTGCAAAATTGAACAAAATGCTACACTGGTACCGCTTTAGTTCTCCACGGAATTGAACAAAAATGGATGTGTCAATCGCATGGCATCGTCCAGCTCCCATGTAGCCTCTTTAGGACTGTAGTGCTCCCATTGCACCTTTACCTGCCCTATGGCTTGGTTCCAGAGCATTGTGACCTTCCTATTGAGGATGTGCATTGGATCGATTTGGAAATCTCCCTCGGGTTCCACCTGAATCACATCCCAATTTATCACATGGTTAGGATCATGTACATATTTCTTAAGCAAAGAAACATGAAAAACATTATGAGCTCTAGTGCAAGCAGGAAATGCAAGTCTATATGCAACTGGCCCTATTCCTTCAAGCACTTCAAATGACCCACAAAATCTAGGTGACGACTTGGCACAACTTCCAAGCTTCAAGGAACTCTTCTTTGCCCTCAATCTGAGGTAAGCATGATCCCCTACACTGAACTGCTGAAGTTCAACTTTGTACCCAAATACGCAAATAACCCCTTCCAAAAATTGGAAGTGAACTTGACATATCTATCAGAGACTATTGCCTTAGGCAATCCATGCAATTTGAAAATATCCTTCATGAAGATCTTTACAATGTCATCAGTCTTATGTGTAGACTTAACCGGTATAAAATGCGCTACCTTTGTCAACTTGTCCACCACAACAATGATGGAATCATGTTGTCTCCAAGTCATTGGAAATCCTGTAATAAAATCCATGGAAATAACTTCCCATTTCCATTCTAGAACTGGCAAAGGCTGCAACAAACTTTCTGGGTGTTGATGCTCAGCCTTTACCTACTGACATTTCATGCACCTTGAAATATATTCAGCCATGTCCTTTTTCATTCCTGGCGAAAAGTACTATTTTTTGGCTGTAGCAATTGTCTTCTGATATCCCGGGTGACCAGAATATGGAGCTTGATGGATCTCATCCATAACAACTCTCCTAAACTCTACTAAATTTGGAATATAGATTCTGCCTTTATAAGTAAGAAGTCCATCTTCTTCCAACTTATATCCCTCATACCTCTTTTCAAGACTTTGATGCTACAATTTGTCTTTTACCTTCTCATACAATTCACCTCCAGCAGTATGATTAACAATCTGCTGTCTCAAATCTGATTGGAAAATACTAAGAGATGTCACATGCATTTCCTACACCTTCCTGATGAGTGCATCAGCTACCTTATTCTCTTTTCCTTTTATGTGCTTGATTTCAAAATCAAACTCACATAAAAACTCCAACCATCTAGCTTTCCTGGCATTTAGAGTAGGCTGAACAAACAAATACTTCGAACCAAAATGGTATGTCCCTAACTCAAATCTTCTTCCCATCAAGTAATGCCTCCACATCTTAAGAGCATGTACTATGGCTACAAGTTCTAGATCATGAGTGGCATAGTTCTTCTCATGCTCCTTCAGCTTTCTTGACTCATAACATATCACATGGTTGTCTTGCATAAGGAATCCTCCAAGTCCTTGTCCGCATGCATCGGTACACACTACAAAATCTTTCTTTGGGTCTACAACTTTCAATACTGGTGCACTGGTGAGAAGACTCTTCAACTGCTGGAATCTTCCTTCACACCTTGATGTCCATTCAAACTTTATCCCCTTCTTTTGCAAAGAGGTGATGGTATGTGCAACTTTGGAGAATCCTTCAATGAATCTCTTGTAGTATCCTACAAGTCCCATAAAAGATCTTACATCTGTCACATTTCCTGGAGTAGGCCAATTCACAATGGCTTTAATCTTTTCAGGGTCCACAGATATACCCTCTTCTGAGATAATGTGACCCAAATACTGAATTCTATCTCTATAGAAGTCACACTTGCTCAACTTTGTATATAGCTGATGCTCCCTGAGCAATTGCAATGTCAATCTCAAATGATCTTCATGCTCTCCCTCATTCTTAGAATAAATAAGAATGTCATCAAGGAAAACAAGAACAAACTTGTCCAAATACCTGCTAAAGACACTACTTATAAGACACATAAATTTAGCTGGTGCATTTATGAGACCAAATGGTACCACTACAAACTCATAATGTCCATACCTTGTTCAGAAGGCTGTCTTATGAATGTCTTCATTCTTGATTCTCACGCAATGGTAACTAGACCTCAAGTCAATCTTGGAAAATACATTTTATCCTATAATTTTATCAAAGAGGTTATCAATCCTAGGCAAAGGATATTTGTCCTTCACAATAACCTTGTTCAATTGTCTGTAATCAATACACAACCTGAGTGTACCATCTTTCTTGTTTACCAATAGAATTGATGCTCCCCAAGGAGACACACTCGAACTGATATACTTCTTCTCCAACAAGTCTTGTAGTTGCATCTTAAACTCTAGCATTTCTAGTGTACTCATTCTGTAGGGTGTCTTGGACACTGGTGTTGCTCCTGGCACAAGGTCAATTGTGAAATCAATGTCCCTCTTTGGAGGAAGCCCTGGAATCTCATCAAGAAACACATCCCTAAATTCCTGCAACACATGAAAGTCCTCTAGCCTAGGAGTTTCATTCTATGTTGCCTCCAAAATATGAGCTGCATACAACTGGAAACCTTTCCTACAGAACTTCTTTAACTACATTGCTGAAATATGCCTCACAGAAATCACCTTTGGAATACCCCTTACAACTACGGAGTTCCCTTCTTCATCCATGCATTCAAAAGTCTTATTATAACAATCAAGCTTTACTTTGTGAGCTTCTAACTAATCCATTCCGATGAGAATGCCATAGGAACCAAGTGGTAGAATATTCAGATCTACACAAGTGACCAATCCATTCATGACCAATGGACATTTCTCTACCACTTCACTAACCTTTATCTTAGTACCAGTGGCTAGCTGAACTAACCAAGATTTTATATGCTTTACTTTCTTAAAAGCACAAATCTCCACTACTCTAGGAGTAATGTAACTATGAGTAGAACCAGGGTCAATCAAAATAGAAATAGATTACTCAACAATATTACCTGCAACTTCAACCAAAGTTGAATGGTGATCTTCCTGGAGGTCCTCCAGTGCTGCATAAATCCTAGCGATGGCCCTTGCTACTTGACCCACTGTTTCTGCTTCTTTAATGTTATAAGCTGGCCTTGCATTCTCATTCTCGAGTGGACAATTTCTATGCATGTGGGTTCCTCCACATTTCCAACATTATAGAGGTTCTCTGTTCTGTTGCGGATCTCTTGGCTTCTCTCCCACCACTCCAGCTAGCTTACTCGCAGCTTGGGATGGCTGCTTCTAATGATTCCTGAAGTTAGAAGGTTTGAAACCTTTCTTCCTTTGGTCAGATTTCTCATTCGTTTTGTCCTTCCATGTCTTATGATAATCAGGTTTACCTTTACTTTGCTCATAGCAGTAATTATATTTCCTTATTGCATCTTCAAGAGTTCTAGGTTCATAAAACTCAATTCTGTCTTTGTAAGACTGAGGAAATCCAATCAGGAAATGCTGGATCTTCACTTTCTCATATTTGATATGCTTGACATACCTCAATAGTTCTAAGAACTTATTTGCATACTCTTCCATAGTCTACTGTCCCAATCTCAGCTCATGGAATTCTTTAATCTTATCATCATAGTACCTGCGAGACAGATACTTTTGCTTGAAATACTTCTTGAATTGTTTCCACACAATTCTTCTTTCATTAGCCTTCTTTACTTGTCTGTGGTGTTCCCACCATATGGATGCTCTTCCAGTCAAATTGAATATAGCTACCCTTTCTTTCATATCTCCAGAGTATTCTTGAACTTGGAAATACTTCCTCATCCCAAGAATCCAACCCTCAACTTCTTGACTAGTCTTGACCTCACCATTAAAAGTAGGAGGCCTTTCCTTTTTGAATTCATCTCGTGAATTGTTCTTGTAACGTCTCCTCCTCTTATTCCTATGAGATGGAGAGATTGAATCCCCACTGGGTTTTTCAGAATCAGATGATCCTTTGGTAATCCATTCTGGAGTATTCCTTCTGTCCCTGGAAGCCCTCCTAGACACATGGGACCTTTTATGGGAATCTCCCCTCGCGCTACCTTTGCTTATTTCTGTATTAGCTGTCTGATGCCCAGAGTTTATCTGTCCCTGGATGTCTGTCAAACTTTGCAGTATGGCTGCATTTATCTGATTTTGATCTTCTTGAGCCTTAAGCATCCTTTCATTGTCTTCTCTACAACTTTGCAAATCCACCCTTAGGCTCCTCATGGTGGCTGCAAAAGTTGGGGGAGTATCTTGAAATCTTCTCCCATTAGAATCTGTCTTGTCATCCCAACTTTGACATTTTCTCCCTTAGCATCTTCCTCGAACTCATAGGGATCCTGTGCATCATTCATGTCATCAATCCTCATCTTGGCCCAACCAAGAATGAATTTTTGAAAACTGCTCTATGCAGAATGCTGACTCTGAAGGTGACTATAGTTCTGCACAATCTGTTAATAAACACAACTGTTAGCTGCATAACAATGCCATGAGTTCATAATTACTTACCTGCATTTGGAAAATACTATATTGACAACTTTGTCAAAACACATAATTTTCTTTTCACCAAGAATGATGGTCTTAGGGGGACGACGTGGGTCAAAGGGGCTTTCCCCCTTGTAACTTCACAGCACCGTCATTTTTTTTTGTAAATATTTGATTTTCACGCAATCTGGCACATAAGATCTTTGCCATTTTTCTCCTTTTCAACCCTGTAGATCCACTGAAAAACTGTTGAGAATATGCTTTTCCCATTGAAAAATCCCACTGAAAAAAAACTTAGATTTTTCCGTTTGATCGGATCCCTTCCCAACTAGTCATTTGATGTATTGTGTCACTAGTTGACAACTCTTCCGACACCTCAGCGGATCGATCTTCATTTTTCATCCGATGCACATCGGGTCAATATTCCTCTATCTTTCGATACCATATCAGGTCGATTTTCCTCTATCTTTTAATGCATCGGGTCAATATTTACTCTATCATTTGATGCCATATCGGGTCTATCTTCCTCTGTCTTTCGATGCATCGGGTCGATCTTCCTCTATCATTCGATACCATATCGGGTCGATCTTCCTCTGCTTTTGATGCATCAACTCGATCTTCCTCTGTCTTCTAATGCCTTAGATCAATCTTCTTTTCTTTTTCTGATGCTTCGGCTTATTGATATTTTATTCTTTTCTGATATGCCTTGGAGGGCTTCACCCCAGAGCCATCAAAATTTCTTTTCCGATATTTCCTATACTTAGAAAAATTTGTGAATTTTCCCTCTCCTCTTCCTCTTTCTGCCGTTGTGTTGGCTCCCTTCTGGCGAGGCTTGCCGACACCTCGGCTCTGCCTAGCTGAGACCTTTAGCTCCTCCCAGCCAAGACCTTAGGCTTTAACTAGCTAATACCATTGGCTCCTCCCAGTCAAGACCTTCAGATTTACCTAGCCGAGACCATTGACTCCTCCTAGCCAAGACCTCCGGCTCCTTCAGCTCCTCCCAGCCGAGACCTTTGGAAAAATTTCAAACTTGGAAATTTTTTTTTTTTCAAAATTTCTCTACGTATGGTTTCTTTACAGGATGGAATCATATCAATTCCTTCGACGTATCAGATGGAATTCAGCCTAATTTATTAGACATATTTGATGGACTTCACCCTAAGTCATTCAATATTTCCCATACTTCGAAATTTTTTTTTTTGAAATTTTCATTAGAGGAATTTTGGGGTCTAAAATGGGCCTCCTAAGGAAAATAATAAAATAATACTTAAAATAATAAAATAAGAGTTAAAATAATAAAATAATATTGATTAATTTTGGAGGAAGAAAGAAAAAAACTGCTTTTTGTGTTCATATTTTCGACATATCTCCCTGTGTTTTTACTCAAATTT
>LPNX011124814.1:0-13412 GCA_001517045.1 Pseudotsuga menziesii
CCCACCTGCACATTTCAATAATTTAGACCGTCAATATCTATCTAAGGAAAATCCACATAAAAATAACCATTCTAATTATCAACTGATGTTTGTTGCAGCCAGCTTGTATATTCCTTCTATGCCCAACAAAAATGTGCAATGATTGTAACTGATAAATGTAGACCCACCTGCACATTTCAAGAATTTAGACCATCAATATCTATTTAGACTGTCAATATCTATCAAAAAAGAATCCACATGAAATTATCCACTGATGTTTTCCTACCCTAGAAATTGAAGGAAATATTAAAAGAAATGAATTAAGAATACTGCATTACCTGATAGCATTTACACATGGAAGAGAGATCTTCTCTCATATGGCACAGGAGAGCACACAGTGTTGCTGTTGTTGAATGAATGCATAGGTTTTTATCTCTGATGGGAAGACAGTGCTACTGCTGTTGAATGAATTCTCTGATAGGCAGACAATGCTGCTGCTGTTGAATGAATGCATAGACCTTCGAGTGAAAAAGAAAAGAAATAATCATATAAAAAAGCTATCCTGTTGAGTTAAAAGAAAACAGGCTGTAATAAAAAGCACTTAACGAAAACACACAAAAAAGCACGACCCATCTAGAAAGCACGAAACGAAATAAAACCATACACATCAATGTAAATGAAATGAAAAGACGACAAATCAAAATTTCTATGGCCATGGAAAGAAGTGGAAATGTATGGCAGAAATGATCGCTGGTTCTCTAGAAATCATTTACATTTTGACGCTTAAGAAACGGCAATGGTTATTTTGACTAGACTTCCGAGCGAATCTGACAAGGCTGATGGGACGAGATCATAGAGAACATGTTTGATTTCCAATGCAGTGAAGACTTGATAAAAAGGGGCACTCACCACAGGCTACTCGTGGAGCCACTGGATATTGGGCAAAAACGAGGACCTCAAAAACGGAAGGCCTCGTCGCTATAAAACTCTTGAAAACCACAGCTGCAATACTAAGAATACTAAGAAACCACAGCTGCAACTCTTGCTTATGGGCTTATGTGGAGAGATTTCAAGCCTAATACATAAGAACGTTGATACTGCTGGAAAAAGGAAAGATCTGGAGAATCGAGTGAGGGCAGGGATTTGAACGATTCCGATGGTTTGTGCATGGAAGATCTTTTGGCTGGCGAATCTACCCTCATAAATGTGGTCAATTGGTTGTGGCCTCAGATGACCGTACCGCAGCAAGAGACCTCTCCCTTCGGCTCTGTTATTCATTATCCTCTGCAAACTGCCTAGAATTGATTAGATAATTAGCAATAGATCTGCATGCCAATAGGTAAGGTAGGTTTAGCTCATTTCTGGTAGGTCCGAAGTGATGCAGGAAACATGCATAGAGAGCCAGAGCCTTGCTGTTTCAAAGCATTAATAATTTTTAAAGGCAGGCCGTTTGATTGGGAATATAATCCAATATATGCTTAAAAATAAAAATAAAAATAAAAATCCCATCTCCTTCTCATCTCCTTTGTTTATTTATATCTATATGCATGGAAATGGGAAGATAGCCAGTGTCAAAAGTGCGAAATTAACCATACATTTGCAAAGAACATGCAAGAGGAGAATAATACCCACCCTTTGCAGAAGCCTCCAGAAATCCTCCTCAAATTCAGAGACTAGAACGACATGAAAACTGCAACGTGGAAATGCGACCAAGCTAGCCAAATGCCGCCATACTACCCAGAATCTAATTCTGGTAGCCAAGCTATCCAGAATCCAATCCAATATATGCTTAAAAAAAATCCCATCTCCTTCTCATTTCCTTTATTTATATATATGCATGGAAATGGAAAAATAGCGAGTGTTAAAAGTGCGAAATTAACCATACATTTGCAAAGAACATGCAAGAGGAGAATAATACCCATGGTTCAAGAAGCGTCCAGAAATCCTTCTCAATTTCAGATGATGAGGCGACCGAAGGACGCGACTAGAAGGAAACTTCAACAGAAGTAGCGAAGAAAACATACATAGCTATGCAAATAACTGGCGACTGAGCAATGCTCCACACTGGTCGCACAAATATTGAGAAATTCACCTACCCAGAAAAGCTTAAAGCTAAAAGCAAAACAATTAGAAAAGCAATATTGTAAGTCCCAATTTTTGAAAAGCTTAAAGAGAAAAGAAATATAAAAGCTTAAAAAAACAATAAAATGTATAAAGAAAACAATATAAAACTTTAAAAAGAAACAATAATATAAAAATGAAATAATATAAACAAAAATGGAAACAAATTTATAAGATTTTTGGTTAATTGTGCTTTCCATTATTAAATGGAATTAATGGGAAATTTTGAGAATCTTTAATTATTGAAATATAGATTATATATTTTGTTTTAATTTATTGAAATTTAGATTATACATTTTTTTTAAATACAAATTGTTAAATTGTTTTTTTGCAAGTGTAAGAAGAAACATTGTAGAATCTCTTTATAAAAATGGTGTCCATTGGCCAAAACAAAAATATATAAAAGCAATTATTATGTTTACAAAAATCATGTTAATAAAAATAAATATAAAAAATATATTTAATATTTTAAATAAAATTATAATGCATATATTTTTATTTTTTATTGATATAGAATTTGTAATATTGAGCATTGAAATGAAAACTTTCATTCTTTAACAATATAATTTGCAAAATTACTAAAATATTTTAAGATTAATCATGGTAACAAGGCTTAATGTAACATAAGGGTATCCCATATAGTAAAATCTCCATTTCATATTACAATTACTTAAATCCTTTGAGATAAGATTATGGTGTTGTGATTCTAGAAAGTCTTAAAATGTAACATATTTAGGTCAATTATTAAGAAAATTATGTATTTTAATTAATTAATATTTAATGAGAAAAATGGTTTATATTAAAGTAAACATTGTATGATAATTTTTGTTTTTATTTTTTTTATTAAGATTTAGAGAACATGATGAGAGCATCTCATAAATTCAATTTTCCTATTAATATTTTCAATGGTAGTAAACATCTATTTCTATGATATTAATTTTGGGCAATATAAAATAACTTCCTTTATAATCATGTTAATTGTATCTTAGCTTATGTGATTAAAATGAGAAGTTGTTTATCCACCTCACTCAAGTTCAAATATTGTTTGTGAAATGTTTGCCCTTTTTTGTGCCTTATAATGATGTTGACAATGTACCAATAATATCGCTCGTGTAAGTTTTTAAGGCTAAGACAAGATCACTCTTGTCGGATGTTTGACAACCTTGTTGGACAAGCGCTCGAAGATGCGATGGGGCATTGAAAATGTGTATTGTCAGATCTTTGGAAACCTCGTCGAACATGGCCATAAGTCGTCGGAAATGCGATGGGGCATTGTATAGTTAAAAAAAAAATTCAGAGGTTGCGATAGGTAAATATTGTAAACGAGGGTGGGTTGTAAATGTATTTTGGTATTCTAGCAAAGAACAATAGTTGTACCTTATATCAAAAGGCCAAGTCCTCCAACTTGGGTATTCATCAATTTTTCTTTCTTCTCAGATGTCATAGCAAATTTTTGTTCAGTCGTGAATTCTACATATTGCAAAAAGTGATTATCTTGGGTTCCATTGAGTGGATTTTCAATTTTTTTGCGAGAGATTGTATTCATATACTTGCCTAGTAGCACAAAGTGACTAGTTTCAATAAAACTGCACATCATTGGAAGAGTGGGATGTTACTTGTCAGCCTTTATACTAATGCATATCACCCAATATGACAGACAAAGCATTGTGGCACTCATTAACCTCATCCTTAACCCTCCCCTTGTATGTTGCCCTGGTGCATCACTCAAAGGAAATCCAAATTTAATCATTTCAGCTAATAATACATATACAAGCATTCAATTCCAATGATGATTACTTCTAATGACCTAAAGATCATAATATAGTAGTTAAAACAACCACTTTTATTTTAAATAACACTTTAGTAAAAAGCAAGCTGTCAACCCACTGTCTTGAAACCCTCTTGCTCAGTAACTATATGAGTTATATAAATTCATACCAACAAACTTGTGTCGATCTTTCTCAATATGTTAATTACAATATTATACCAAACAAAATCGATAAAATATTCCTTACTACACTAGAATTTTTTGACAAATACTTCACAAGATGTATGTCAGCAAAACTTATAGACCCACCCTTCTAATGCCGGAAAATTAGAAATGCTTCTCACTTAAATTCGATGACAACTTGATAAAAAAAAATACATTATGAGATTTAAGTTTTCATATGAAAACATCATTTTTTTATAAAAAGGGTCTAGTGTTACACAATGACACACCCCATCATGCAGAAAAACATGGATACAGTACTAATATATCTGTAAACCTTTCAAAGAAGATGATGCTATAAGTAAAACAATTTTTATAATGAAGTCAAATATTCACCAAGATTTTACAATATCTTATAACATAGTGAAATATTCATGAAGATTTTACAACAATATTAATAAAATGATTCTCCAAATTTTGTATATATACATCTTATATTATTGGTAAAATCGCCTTCAATTTTTCTATATATCGGAGAGATTCACCCATTTTTTATACATATAAATCTATGGGGTTCTTAAAATAATCCCTGCAAGTAAGAATGGGAGACAAGGTCATCAAATAAAGATAAGAACATAAATAATTTGAATATTTTTAATCAAACACCAATGGATGAAATAAATACATTAAAAGGGGCTTCATCGTTAACAGCATGTGATAAAACTACAAGTGAAGAATCTTTAACCAATCATATTTAATTAAGTAAGTTGTCAGTAGTTTCCACTACGTATAAGAATATTGAAACAAATGTAATTGAATATGCAACCATGTTTTAAAATACATCGATCAACACTATGGAATCTATATCTAATATATTAATCAGTGCCATACCCAAACATGAAAAAATACCCAGGTTCAACATGTCGACATAAGTTCATCATGAAGATATCAGATTGTAAACTTAGAAAAATACTTCCTATAGTCATTATGGTTTTATATACAGAATTATATGCATGTAGATATTTGAATGGAAATGTGAAGAACTATTTCAAGAATTATTAAACCGTGGTATCATTATTCATGGCAAGAGTTCCCTTGTCAACATTAAACACACCTATGCCCTTAAAAAAAACTTCATTAAGCACAACACCTCTATTAAAGGTGCGCCTAATCAAGCATTTAAGAAGTTTAAGCTAAGAACTCTTCATAGAATATTTGTGGTCGAATATTTTCAAGGCCACATGAATTTTAATAAACCTAAATGGTTATTATATTTGTTAATAATATCAATTATTATCTAGTCACCGATATGTTAATTAACTATTAATTATTAGTTATGATATGGTATTTCTATTTATTAAATAGACATGTCTACTACTCTATCCTCCATATTTAACATGGCTCACTATCTTTGTAAATACATCATTCAAATTATCAAATATATATATTTATAAATAATTTCCAACATATAAGGTTTTAACCTTACATACAATGAATTATTGGTCATATTGGAATGACCTCAGAGAAGAAGCGAGTTGGAGAAGGTCTCCAAAATGATTATGAAGGAAAATGACTGAGAAATTACTAGACATAGATATTGGTGATCATTTGAAGGTTGCCTCATGCACTAGTGTAAAAGTTTAAATCTTTTATCTAGAAACATTTTCTTGACCATGATGGTTGTGTTTACAAAGTGGAAACTACAAAGGGGATGTTGACATATTGATTGCTGGAAAAAGAAATGGAGTGACAATTATGGGTGTTAGTCGATATTTGAAAGGAAAAATTCAGGCATGAAGATTATTGGCGTGGATCAAACTAATAATTAATGGTCATACATTGACATGGATCTAACGTTGTAGAATCTCTCTATAAAAATGTTGTCCATTGTCCAAAACGAAAATATATAAAAGCAATTATTATGTTTACAAAAATCATGTTAATAAAAGAAGATAAAAAATATATATATTTAATATTTTAAATAAAATTATAATGCATATCTTTTTATTTGTTATTGATATAGAATTTGTAATATTGAGCATTGAAGTCAAAACTTTCATTCTTTAACAATACAATTTGCAAAATTACAAAAATATTTTAAGATTAATCATCGTAACAAGGATTAATCTAACATAAGGGTAGCCCATAGAGTAAGATGTCCATTTCATATTACAATTACTTAAATCCTTTGAGATAAGATTATGGTGTTGTGATTCTAGAAAGTCTTAAAATGTAACATATTTAGGTCATTTATTAAGAAAATTAGGTGTTTTAATTAATTAATATTTAATCAGTAAAATGGTTTATATTAGAGTTAACATTGTATGATAATTTTTGTTTTTATTTCTTTATTAAGATTTAGAGAACATGATGAGAGCATCTCATATATTAAATTTTCCTACTAATATTTTCCATGGTAGTAAACATATATTTCTATAATATTAATTTTGGACGATATAAAATAACTTCCTTTATAATCATGTTAATTGCATCTGAGCTTATGTGATTAAAATGAGAAGTTGTTTATCCACCTTAGTCAAGTTGAAATATTGTTTGTGAAATGTTTTCCCTTTTTCGTGCCTTAATTGATTTTGACAAGGTACCAATAATATCACTCGTGTAAGTGTCTAAGGGTGAGACAAGATCACTCTTGTTGGATGCTTGGCAACCTCATCGGACAAGTGGTCGAAAATGTGGCGAGGCATTGTATAGTTAAAAAAAATCATAAAGGAAACAATATAAATGAAACAATATAAAGCTTTAAAAAGGAAACAACATAAAGAATAAAGAAACGATATAAAGCTTTAAAAAGGAAATAATATAAACAAAAATGGAAACAAATTTATAATATTTGTGCTTTCCATTATTGAGTGGAGTTAATGGAAAAATTTGAGAATCTTTATTTATTGAAATATAGATTATATATCGTGTTTTAATTTATTGAAATTTAGTATCTACATTTTTGTTAAAATAAAAATTGTTAAATTGTTTTTTTTACAAGTGTAAGAAGAAACGTTGTAGAATCTCTCTATAAAAATGGTTTCCATTGGCCAAAACAAAAATATATAAAAGCAATTATTATGTTTATACAAATCATGTTAATAAAAAAAGATATAAATAATATATTTCATATTTTAAATAAAATTATAATGCATATATTTTTATTATTTATTGATATAGAATTTGTAATACAATTTGCAAAATTACAAAAATATTTTAAGATTAATCATGGTAACAAGGCTTAATGTAATATACGGGTAGCCCGTAGACTAAGATCTCCATTCCGTATTACAATTACTTAAATACTTTGATATAAGATTATGGTGTTGTGATTCTAGAAAGTCTTGAAATATAACATATTTAGGTCATTTATTAAGAAAATTAGGTATTTTAATTGAATAATATTTAATCAGTAAAATGGATTTATTTATAATCATGTGAATTGCATATCAGCTTATGTCATTAAAATGAGAAGTTGTTTATCCACCTCACTCAAGTTCAAATCTTTTTTGTGAAAGGTTTTCCCTTTTTTGTGCCTTAATTGATGTTGGCAAGGTACCAATAATATCACTCTTGTAAGTGTTTAACGGTGGGAAAAGATATTTCCAACCATTACCCAAATGATATTATCTCAACCGATTGTAGACAATATTTCATTCATTTTTCTTACTACTTTTCATTCAAAAAAATGTTACTTCATTATTTCTACCAACCACACCAAACTAGTACCCCCGATTGGGTGGTATTTAGAAATAAGGAAAATATGACAACATGTGGCAGGTCCTAAGGAGAGGAATGGACCAACTACACATGTCCATCCTCCTTCTAAAATGATTTCCACCTTGTTGCTCTTAATCAATTTATAAACCACAATAGAAATTGAGCCCAAAATCTGATGGTTGCCATGTTTGAAATTCGAGGATACCATATCGGTTATTTGACAACCTCAAATTTTATTGTTGTTGGTGGAATAACATCGGATATTCGATGACAAGACAATACCTGTTTATTTTTCAATGTAGTAAGACAAAAGATTTCACCACTAAGTTGTCGAATGTTTGACATCTGCTCGTCGAAACTCCGACTTCTCCTCGTCGAAAATCTGACTTATCCTCATCAAGAATATGAATTATGCTTGTCGAATGTCAGATAGTTCTTCTGTAAAAATTCAGGATTATGCCGTCAAATTAGAGGAATGATTTGTCAATTTTTTTACGCTTGCTTGTCGGTTGTCCGATGGTCTCGCTTGTCGCAGCTATGGTGGCCTCGTTGGATGAGGCCATAAGGAGTCAGAAAATAGATGGGATGGGGTTGGATTTGCAACAAGTTCTCATTGATGGTCTCATGATTTCTCTTGTCAAATATTTGGAAACCTCATTGGACGTGGCCACCAGTCATCGTATAGTTAAAAAAAAATATTTTTCAGAGGTTACCATAGGTAAATATTTTCAACGAGGGTGGGCTCTAAATGCTTATTGGTATTCTAAAAAACAACAATAAGCTATACCTTATATCATAAGGCATAACTCTCCAACTTGGGTATTCATCAAGTTTTCTTTCTTCTCAAATGTCATAGCAAATGTTTGTTCAGTCATGAATTATATACATTGCAAAAAGTGATTGTCTTGGGTTCCATTGAGTGGATTTTCATTTTTTGCAGGAAATTGTATTCATATACTTTCCTAATAGCATAAAGTGACTAGTTTCAAGAAAAATTCACATCATTGGAAGAGTGGAATGTTACTTGTCAGCATTGATACTAATGCATATCACCCAAGATGAAAGATAAAGCATTGTGACAATTATTAAACTCAGCCTTAACCCGCCCCTTTTCTGTTTCCTTGGGGCATCACTCAAAGGAAATCCAAATTTAACCATTGCAGGTGATAATATATATACAACCATTAAATTCCAAAGATGAGTACTTGTAATGACCTGAAGATCATAGTATAGTAATTAAAACAACAAGTTTTCTTTTAAATCAAACTTTCGTAAAAAACAAATTGTCAATCAACTGTCTTGAAACTCTCCTTCTTAGTAACCGTATGAGTTATATAAAGTCATACCAACAAACTGATGTCCATATTTCTCAATATGTTGATTGAAGCATTATACCAAACACAATCGATAAAATATGCCTTACGACACTAAATGTTTTGGACAACTACTTCGCAATATGTATATCAGCCAAAACTTATAGACCCACTCTTCTAATGCTAGAAAATTATAAATGCTTCCCTCTTAAATTGGAAGATATATTTGATAATTTGAATGATATATATTTATAAATAATGTCCAACATGTAAGGTTTTAACCTTACATACAATGAATTAATGGTCCTATTGGAATGACCTCAGAGAAGAAGCGAGTTGGAGAAGTTCTTGCAAAATGATTATGAAGGAAAATGACTAAGAAATTACTGGACATAGATATCGGTGATCATTTGAAGGTCACCTTATGCACTAGTGTAAAAGTTTAAATTTTTTATCTAGAAACATTTTCTTGACAATCATGGTAGTGTTTACAGAGTGGAAACTACAGAGGGGATGTTGACATATTGATTGCTGGAAAAAGAAATGAAGTGACAATTATGGGTGTTAGTCGATATTTGGAAGGAAAAATCCAAACAAGAAGATTATTGGCGTGGATATAACTAAGAATTAATGGTCATATATTGGCATGGATATAACATTGTAGAATCTCTCTATAAATATGGTGTCCATTGTCCAAAACAAAAATATATAAAAGCAATTATTATGTTTACAAAAATCATGTTAATAAAAGAAGATATAAAAAATATATTTAATATTTTACATAAAATTATAATGCATATCTTTTTATTAGTTAGTGATATAGAATTTGTAATATTGACCACTGAAGTCAAAAGGTTCATTCTTTAACAATACGATTTGCAAAATTACAAAAATATTTTAAGATTAATCATGGTAACAAGGCTTAATGTAACATACGGGTAGCCCATAGAGTAAGATATCCATTTCATATTACAATTACTTAAATCCTTTGAGATAAGATTATGGTGTTGTGATTCTAGAAAGTCTTAAAATGTAACATATTTAGTTCATTTATTAAGAAAATTAGGTGTTTTAATTAATTAATATTTAATCAGTAAAATGGTTCATATTAGAGTTAACATTGTATGATAATTTTTGTTTTATTTATTTATTAAGATTTAGAGAACATGATGAGAGCATCTCATATATTCAATTTTCCTATTAATATTTTCCATGGTAGTAAAAATCTATTTCTATGATATTAATTTTGGACAATATAAAATAACTTCCTTTATAATCATGTTAATTTTATCTTGGCTTATGTGATTAAAATGAGAAGTTGTTTATCCACCTTACTCAAGTTCAAATATTGTTTGTGAAATGTTTTCCCTTTTTTGTACCTTAATTGATGTTGACAAGGTACCAATAATATCACTCGTCTAAGTGTCTAAGGGTGAGACAAGATCACTATTGTCGGAAGTTAAGTCAAGTTACATATTTGTGCTTTCCATTATTAAGTCAAGTTAACGGAAAATTTTGAGAATCTTTATTTATTGAAATATATATTATATATTGTGTTTTAATTTATTGAAATTTAGAATATACATTTTTGTTAAAATACAAATTGTTAAATTGTTTTTTTTTGCAAGTGTAAGAAGAAACATTGTAGAATCTCTCTATAAAAATGGTTTCCATTGGCCAAAACAAAAATATATAAAAGCAATTATTATGTTTATAAAAAGAACGTTAATAAAAAAAGATATAAATAATATATTTAATATTTTAAATAAAATTATAATGCATATATTTTTATTATTTATTGATATAGAATTTGTAATACAATTTGCAAAATTACAAAAATATTTTAAGATTAATCGTGGTAACAAGGTAAAAATATTTAGAAAGGGCCACCCTAGGTCACAAAATCTATCTCTTGGAAATTTTTAAATTATGGATTAAACTTTCATTTATTTATATGTAATTATTTTGTTATTAGTCTACATTTCGTGGGATTGTCATAGTTTTACATGTTTAATTTTCATTGTACAATATTTCAACAAATGGGTACTTCAACTAATTTCAAGATCCTAAGAATATGGATTTTCAAAACTAATTTATGACTTTTTGAAATTATCATTACTTAAGTAAGAATAAAAAAAATACTAGTTTAAAACATACAATTCTATGTCATATTTAGAAATAAACATAACATTGGTTAATGAAAGAATTGGAAGCATATTGTCCTATGAAATGACATGTATTTAAGAATGAATAAAATATTGGTTGAGACAAAGTTTATTTTAAATATGTAATTCGATACCAAGAATAAGGTTTATTTCATATACCAAAATTTCATACCAATAATCATTGGTTAAGTAATGGATTTGTTTCCATAGTACAAGCACTGCATAGGTGATATCAATGGAAATTGGTTAAGAGGTGGAAAATTTTAATTGATTAGGATTTATATATCTATATTATAAAAAAACAACTTGAAATAACTTCCTAATATGACAATGCAACCTCCTATTTTTTAGGGAGATAGTTTGACCAAATAAAACATATATGGTATTAAAACATACATGTTTTGTATGTCGTAATCTCATTTGAATAATTTCTAAAAGATAAAACTTAAAGTGTGGTTCAAGTTTTTTCATCCAAACAACTTCATAATTACAATTGCTAAAACAACCTCTTCATTTTAAGAAAATACCCTCCTCTTCCTCTCTCTCCTGCCCCCCCTTTTCTCACCCTCCTCCACCCCTCTCCCTTCCTCCTGCTCCCTCTCTCCTCCACTCTGCCTCTCAATCCTCCTCTCTCCCTCCTCCACCACCTCCCTTCCCCCTCTCTCATACACCCTCCCGTTCCCCTCCTTCTCCTCTCTCTGATGCCCTCCCTTCTCCCCCCTTTCATCCTCCCTCTCTCATCCACATCGCCTCCTCCTCCTCTCTCTCCTTTCTGTGCCTCATCCCTCCTCCCCCTCGCATCCACCCTCCCTCTACTTCCTCCTCCTCCATCCCTTCACCTCCCTCTCCCTCCTCCACCCATTCTCCTCCTCCTCTCTCCCTCCTCCATAACCTCCCTTCTCCTCCCTCTCCCGTTACTCCCATATCCTCCTCTCTCTTGCACATTGTCTCTCCCTCGTCCCTCCAAAGTTCCTTTACTCCTCCCCTTCCACCCACTCCCTTCTCCTCCTACACCCCCTCCCTCCTCGTGTTCCTCTCTCAATCCTCCTTCTCCTCCCCTTCGTCCTCCCTCTCTCCCCCAGTCCTCCTCCTCCCTCCCTTATCCTTCCTCTCCCCTTGACCCTCCCTTCCTCATCCACCACCTCCCTTCTCCTCCCTCTCCCTCTACTTCCACCTTCTCCTCTCTCCCCCGCCCTCTCTCCCTCCCCTTCTGCATTCATCTTCTTCCTCCATTCCTCTCCCTTCCACACCTTCTCCCTCCTCCTCCCTCCCTCTCTCCTTTACTCCTCCTCTTCCACCACCACTCTCCCTTCGATTCCACGACCTCCTCTCCCCTCCCTCTCTCCTTTCCTCCTCCTCTTCCACCACCCCTCTCCCTAATCCTCCCTCCCTTCTCATCTTGTAATCCTTGACCTCCTCTCCCCTCCCTCTCTCCTTTCCTCCTCCTCTTCCACCACCCCTCTTCCTCATCCTCCAACCCCCTCCCTCCTCATCTTCCTCTATCCCTCCTCCTTCCCTTCCCCTTCATCCTCCCTCTCTCCCTTGATCCTCCTACTCCCTCCCTTCTCCGTCATCTCCCCTAAACCCTCCATTCGTCATCCACAACCTCCCTTCTCCTCCCTCTCCCTCTACTTCCACCTCCTCCTCTCTTCCCAACCTCCCTTCTCCTCCCTCCCTCTCTCCTTTGCTACTCATATTCCACCACCCCTATCCCTTCCACTCCTTAACCTCCTCTCCGCTCCCTCTCTCCTTTCCTCCTCCTCTTCCACCACCCCTCTCCCTCATCTTCCCTCCCTTCTCCTCCCTCTCCCCCCCTCCAACATCCTCCTCTTTCCCTCCACCCTCCCTCACTCCTTTACTCCTCTTCTTCCACCACCCCTCTTCCTCCTCCTCCTCTCTCCCTCCTCCACCCGCTCCCTCTACCCCATCTCTTCCTCCTCCACCGCATCCCTACTCCTGCTCCTCCTCCTCCTCCTCTCTCCCTCCATCTCTTCTTCTCTCCCTCCTCCTCCTCCCTCCATTCTCCACTCCACCCTACCCCTCCTCCCTCTCATTCTTCTCTCACCCCCACTCTTTTCCTCCTCCCTCTCTTCTCCTCCTCTCTCCCTCCTCCATCACCTCCCTTCTCCTCCCTCTCCCTCTACTCCCATATCCTCCTCTCTCTCGCACGTTGTCTCTCCCTCA